>ML103363.1:67752-80804 GCA_003697995.1 Taxidea taxus jeffersonii
ACAGACATTGGTAATATGTCAGATCTAGAGTTCAGAATGACAATTCTAAAGGTTCTAGCTGGGCTTGAAAAAGGCATGGAAGATATTGGAGAAACTCTGAAGAAATAAAAGAACTTTTTGGAGAAATAAAAGAACTAACATTTAACCAAGTTGAAATCAGAAAAGCTATTAACGAGGTGCAATAAAAAATGGAAGCTCTTACTGCTAGGATAAATGAGGCAGAAGAAAGAATTAGTGATATAGAAGACCAAATGACAGAGAATGAAGCTGAGCAAAAGAGAGACAAACAACTACTGGATCATGAGGGGAGAATTCGAGAGATAAGTGATACCATAAGATGAAACAACATTAGAATAATTGGGATTCCAGAAGAAGAAGAAAGAGAGAGGAGAGCAGAAGGTATATTGGAGAGAATGCTTAAATAGAGTTTCCCTAATATGGCAAAGGCAACAAGCATCAAAATCCAGGAGGTGCAGAGAATCCCCCTCAAAATCAAAAGAATAGGTCCATACCCAGTCATCTAATAGTAAAATTTACAAGTCTTAGCAACAAAGAGAAAATCCTGAAAGCAGCACAGGACAAGAAGTTTGTAAAAAGCAATGGTAAAAATATTAGATTGGCAGCAGACTTATCCACAGACACATGGCAGGCGAGAAAGAACAGGCATGATATATTCAGAGCACTAACAAGAAAAACATGCATCCAAAAATACTATATCCAGCTAGGTTACCAATGAAAATAGAAGGAGAGATAAAAAACTTCCAGGACAAACAAAAACTGAAAGAATTTGCAAACTCCAAACCTGCTCTACAGGAAACATTGAAAGGGGTCCTCTAAGAAAAGAGAGACCCTAAAAGCAGTAGATCAGAAAGGATCAAAGACAATATACAGTAACAGTCACCTTACAGACAATACAATGGCACTAAATTCATATCTCTCAATAGTTACCCTGAATGTAAATGGGCTAAATGCCCCAATCAAAAGACACAGGATTTCAGAATGGACAAAAAAATAAAACCCATCAATATGCCTACAAGAAACTCATTTTAGACCTGAAGACACCTCCAGATTTAATGTGAGGGGGTGGAAAACAATTTTCCATGCTAATGGACACCAGAAGAAAGCTGGGGTGGCAATTCTTCTATCAGATCAATTAGATTTTAAGCGAAAGACTATAATAAGAGATGAGGAAGGACACTATATCATACTCAAAGGGACTATCCCATAAGAAGATCTAACAATTTTAAATATCTATGCCCCTAACATGGGAGCAGCCAACTATATAAACCAATTAATAACAAAATCAAAGAAACACATTGACAAGAATACAATAATAGTAGGGGACTTTAACACTCCCCTCACTGATAATGGACAGATTATCCAAGCAAAAGATAAACAAGGAAATAAAGGCCTTAAATGACACACTGGAGCAGATGGACATCACAGATATATTCAGAACATTCCATCCCAAAGCAACAGAATACACATTCTTCTCTAGTGCCCATGGAACAATCTCCAGAATAGATCACATCCTGGGTCATAAATCAGGTCTCAACCAGTATCAAAAGATTGGATCATTCCCTGCATATTTTCAGACCAAAATGCTCTGAAGCTAGAACTCAATCACAAGAGGAAATTTGGAAAGAACCCAAATATATGGAGACTCAACAGCATCCTTCTCAAGAATGAATGGGTCAACCAGAAATTAAAGAAGATTTTTAAAAAATCATGGAGACAAATGATAATGAAAACACAATGGTTCAAAATCTGTGGGACACAGCAAAGGCGGTCCGGAGAGGAAAATATATAGTGATACAAGCCTTTCTCAAGAAACAAGAAAGATCTCAAATACACAACCCAAACTACACCTAAAGGAGCTTGAGAAAGAACAACAAAGAAAGCCTAAACCCAGCAGGAGAAGAGAAATCATAAAGATCAGAGCAGAAATCAATGAAATAGAAACCAAAAAGCAAAACCAAAAACAAACAAACAAAAAAAGACAACAATAGAACAAGTCAATGGAACTAGGAGCTGGTTCCTTGAAAGAATTAATAAGATGGATAAACCCCTGGCCAGACTTATCGAAAAGAAAAGAGAAAGGACCCAAATAAAGAAAATCATGAATGAAAGAGGAGAGATCACAACCAACACCAAGAAATACAAACAATTATAAGAACATGCTATGAGCAACACTATGCCAACAAATGTGACAATCTGGAAGAGATGGATACTTTTCTAGAGACATATCAACTGCCAAAACTGAACCAGGAAGAATTAGAAAACCTGAATAGACCCATAACCAGGAAGGAGATTGAAACAGTCATCAAAAATCTCCAAACAACCAAAATCCCAGGGCCAGATGGCTTTCCAGGGGAAATCTACCAAACATTTAAAGAAGAATTAATCCCTATTCTCCTGAAACTGTTCCAAAAAATAGAAATGGAAGGAAAACTTCCAAACTCGTTCTATGAGGCCAGCATCACATTGATCCCAATTCAGACAAGGATCCCATCAAAAAAGAGAATTACAGACCAATATCCTTTATGAACACAGATGTGAAAATTCTCACTAAAATACTAGCCAATAGGATCCAACAGTACATTAAAAGGATTATTCACCACGACCAAGTGGGATTTATTCCAGGGCTGCAAGGTTGGTTCAACATCCACAAATCAATCAATGTGATACAATACATTAATAAAAGAAAGAACAAGAACCATATGATACTCTCAATAGATGCTGAAAAAGCATTAGACAAGTACAGCACCCCATCCTGATCAAAACTCTTCAAAGTGTAGGGATAGAGGGCCCATACCTCAATATTACCAAAGCTATTTATGATAAACCCACTGCAAGTATTATTCTCAATGGAGAAAAACTGAAAGCTTTTCCGTTAAGGTCAGGAACATGGTAGGGATGCCTATTATCATCACTGCTATTCTACGTAGTACTGAAAGTCCTAGCCTCAGCAATCAGACAACAAAAAGAAATTAAAGGCATCCAAATCAGTAAAGAAAAAGTCAACTATTACTCTTTGCAGATGATATGATACTATATGTGGAAAACCCAAAAGACTCCACTCCAAAACTCCTAGAACTTGTACAGGAATTCAGTAAAGTGTCAGGATATAAAATCAATGCATAGAAATTAGTTGCATTTCTTTACATCAACAACAAGAAAGAAAAAAGAGAAATTAAGGAGTCAATCTCATTTGCAATTACACCTAAAACCATAAGATACCTGGGAATAAACCTAACCAAAGAGGCAAAGAATCTATACTCAGAGAACTATAAAGTACTCATGAAAGAAATTGGGGAAGACACAAAGAAATGGGAAAATATTCCATGCTCATGTACTGGAAGAACAAATATTGTGAAAATGTCTATGCTACCTAAAGCTATCTACACATTTAATGCAATACCTATCAAAATCCCATCCACTTTTTTCAATGAAATGGAACAAATAATCCTAAAATTTATATGGAACCAGAAAAGACCTCAAATAGCCAAAGGGATATTGAAAAAGAAAGGCAAAGTTGGTGGCATCACCATTCCAGACTTCAAGCTCTATTACAAAGCTGTCATCATTAAGACAGTATGGTACTGGCACAAAAACAGACACATAGGTCAATGGAACAGAATAGAGAGCCCAGAAATAGACCCTCAACTCTATGGTCAACTAATCTTTGACAGAGCAGGAAAGAACGTCCAATGGGAAAAATATAGCCTCTTCAACAAATGGTGTTGGGAAAATTGGACAGCCACATGCAGAAAAGTAAAATTGGAGCATTTCCTTACACCACGCATTAAAATAGACTCAAAATGGATGAAGGACCTCAACGTGAGAAAGGAATCCATCAAAATCCTTGAGGAGAACAGACAGCAACCTCTTCGATCTCAGCCACAGCAACTTCTTTTAGGAACAATGCCAAAGGCAAGGGAAGCAAGGGCAGAAATGAACTATTGGGACTTCATCAAGATCAAAAGCTTTTGCACAGCAAAGTAAACAATTAACAAAACCAAAAGACAACGGACAGAATGGGAGAAGATAATTGCAAACGACATATCAGATAAAGGGCTAGTATCCAAAATCTATAAAGAGCTTATCAAACTCAACATCCAAAGAACAAATAATCCAGTCAAGAAATGGGCAGAGGACATGAACAGACATTTCTACAAGGAAGACATCCAGACACATGAAAAAGTGTTCCACATCACTGGGCATCAGGAAAATAAAAATAAAAACCACAATGAGATACCACCTCACACCAGTCAGAATGGCTAAAATTAACAAGTCAGGAAATGACAGATGCTGGCGAGGATGCAGAGAAAGGGGAACCCTCCTACACTGTTGGTGGGAATGCAAGCTGGTGCAACCACTCTGGAAAACAGCATGGAGGTTCCTCACAAAGTTGAAAATAGAACTACCTTATGACCCAAAAATTGAACTCCTGGGTATTTACCCTAAAGATACAAATGTAGTGATCTGAAGGGGCTCATGTACCCAAATGTTTATAGCATATATATACAATGGAATACTATGCAGCCATCAAAAGAAATGAAATCTTGCCATTTGCGACAACGTGGTTGGAACTAGAGAGTATTATGCTTAGTGAAATAAGTCAATTGGAGAAAGACAACTATCATATGATCTCTTGATATGAGGAAGTGGAGATGCAAGTGGGGGGGGAGTTATGGGGGTAGGAAAAGAATAAATGAGACAAGACGGGATCGGGAGGGAGACAAACCAAAAGAGACTCTTGTCATAAAACAAACTGAGGGGGGCCAGGGGAAGGATGTAGGGAGAGGGTGGTGGGGAGGGTATGTGCTATGATGAGTGCTATGAAGTATGTAAACCTGGTGATTCACAGACCTGTACCCCTGGGGCTAATAATACATTATATGTTTATAATGAATTAAAAATTAAATTAAAATTAAAATTAAAAAAATAAAACGTTTTATGTTCCTTTGCATTCCAGTGTAAATTTGATAAAAACAAGGATTTTATCTATTTTGCTCACTTCTGTAATAGCTAGCACAATGCATGGTATGTTGCATGGGCTTGTTCAATGTTTGTGGAAACATAGCTAAATATTTGAACTGCTTTTAGCATGCTTTTAGCCATTTTCTATCTAATTTATTATTCTTCAAATAATACAGTCTTAATCAAAAAACTAGTTGAAAATAGTTTTTCAAGGTTTTTTGAAAACTTTCTGTTAAAAAGTATGCATATTTTTAAATATTTACATGGTCCTATGAGTAAGAATTATAATCTGTTGCCCCAAGCTTGAAGAGTCAAGTAGTTTATTTCTAATTTTTTTTGAGATAACTTCTAGAAAACACTTTTTGGAAGTGATTCTATCATATGTAGAATGATGGCTGGCACACAGTGGACACAGAGAATTAGTTCTTCAGTCCATTTTTCTTTCAAGTCCTGTTTAATAAACACCAAGTTTGGAAAGCACTTCACTTTGCTTTCAGAGATTTATTTCAAATCTTATATTTGAACTATATACTCATTATAGCACTGATCATATAGTAATGTAGTTTTTTATTTAATCATTTGTCTTTTCAACTTGAGGATGAATTACCTCAGTCTACATCATAATAGCTCATAACATTTTTTGATGGTTTCTCAGTTTTCATTTGTGTTCTGAACATTTACTTTCCTGTATAAGTATAATGGTATATATATAATCATTATATTATATATATATATAATATTATATATATTATATATTATATATATATTATATTATTATATATTGATTTTTTTCATAAAAAAGAGTTCACTTCTATCAAAATTATTCTATGTATGTATAGGTATACTATCTAAATATCAAATTAGTAGTAACACAATGCCATGCCCATGTGTAAAATGTAAGTTATTATATATTAATATTAATATATATGAAACAATTGTGATATTAGTAGGAAAAACTAAAAGTAAACTATATTTGAAATATAAACAATCGAGTTTGTGGTTACCTTAAAAATCCTATAATAACATCTGAATTTATTTATTTATTAAGATTTTATTTATTTATTCAAGAGGTAGAGTGAGAGAGAGCACTGAGTGGGGTAAGGGATAGAGGGAGAAGAGACTCCCAGCTGAGCAGGGAGCCCCTATGTGGGGCTAAATCCTGGGACTTGATCCCAGGACTCCGGGATCATGATCTGAGCCAAAGGCAGATGCTTAACTGACTAAGCCACCCAGGCGTCCCTGTAACATCTGAATTTAAAATGTATCTTGAAATGTGAAAAAATTTCCCACTAAATGACAAGGAGGTATATTAATTTGAACAACTATTCTGTCTTTTCCTTTTTTTGAAAAATTAATTCCCACTCGAAACCCTTCTTGCATATGGTACAGATCTTTATATCACAGCAACAGTTTGATAACCAGGAAGATGTGGAGTGGGGCCTGTGGTCAGGGCCGTCAGTGCTCCTTCAGTCCTCAGCTGTTCAGTGTGTAAGATAGTTATTTGGTCCCACAAGTGCCAAGACTCTGCAGGGGAGTGTCTGATTGACAGGAAGGTATTTGTGTCTGTCAACCTCCTACTCAGCAACCCACAAAGTGTCCTGGAAAGCAGACATCTAGGAAAATTTTAAGATTTTGCTATAGGCATATATGATTTCCTTGCTGAATTTCCCCCCTACAACAGAAAAATTGTGATGCTCCATGGAGTGTTGAGGTTAAATTTTAAAATATTATTTCTTAGTATGAAGGAGTCCCTCAATTTGCCTCCAAATGTATATCCAAATTTTTTTTTTTTTTCCTTTGAGAATGATTACTTAAAACCCACCAAAGCAGACCCTAACTTCATTTCATTTACAACTGGGGAAAAAAAAAAAAAAAAGTTTTGTTACAAAAGAGATTTATGGCTTTTTCCTAATTAGATGTTTAGAGAATGCCCTGGTAGAGAAAGACCTATGTATATAAATTTATCTTCTAGTGAAAACAAGTGGGATTTCCTTAAGTCACTGCCTATAGATACTGGGGGGAAAAAAAGATTCTTATAGCCAATCTTCTAGTGAGGTTATAAATCTTTTAGAACAGTCTAAGAGAAAGGATTTTCTGGTTCTACTCTCAAATAATCATCTAATATTAACTATTACAAGGGAAAAAAGGAGAAAAGTAGCTCTCTTTAGCTGCTGGGATGTTTTTCTATATTGAAGCATAATTCACAGTAACCAAAGGTACAAACAACCCAAATATCCATCCAAAGATGAATGGATATAGCAAAAGTAGTACATAGATATAATGGGATATTATCAGCCTTTAAAAAGAGGGATATTCTGCAATAAGTGTCAACATGGTGAAACGACATTAAGTGAACAAATACTGCATGATTCCATTTATAGGAGGAACCTAAAATAGAATCAGAGGGTCAAATGTTGTGATTTCTAAGGGCTAGGGGTAGAGGGAAATGGGGAATTACTAATCAAGGAGCATAAAGTTTCAGTTATGCAAGATGAATAAGTTCTAGTGATCTGCTGTGAAATGCTGTACCTATAGTTAACAATACTATTTTGTATGGTCAGAATTTTTCAGGAGGGTAGATCTCATGTTTAGTGCTCTTAACACAATAAAATGCAATTTAGAAAGGAAAAAAAATACCTTCATCTAGCACTAAACAAAGTTTGATTATGGTTAAAAGAAAAAGACCATTTCAGGTCAAGAAGGTGCTTTCTACATCCTGTTTGATAGTAAAATTTGCGCAGTAAAATTATTATTTTAAATAGTTGGGTTTTTATATGTTTTTAGCATTTATTCACCCAATTGGCCAGAGGTTTTCAGGGTAAAATTGCATGAGCACTGGTAAGGTAGAATTGTAGTGCCCACCAACCCATCAGTTTTTATTGTACAACAGATTCTGCTTCAATATTTTTTTTTTTTTGTGGTCGTTGTTTTTTTTTTGTTTTGTTTTGCAAAATGTCTTCAATACAAACCTATGGTGACCAGTAGGAAACAAAACAGAAAACTTTCGATGCTCAATGGTCTTCTTGGAATGTCTCAGAAAGATAAAATGTAAAATCCACTTGTCTTATTTTGAACTCTCCTCCATGAGTTCATTTAAGTTTCACACCTAAGTAAGAAGGATCCATGTCCCTAAAATATGGAATCTAAAACACATTAACCTATCCCATTCATGTTATAAATATAAATAATTCTTCTAATGCTGCTGAAGTTAAAAAAAATCATCTAGTTTAAATGGTGTATGATGAATTAACTTCATATATACTTAACATAAACAGATAATTTGATTACTGCTAGAAATTTTTAATATTTTAGACTTTCTTCAAAGAAAGTTCAACTTTTCTGTGGTTGTCTTGACATATAGAACACAAACATTATTTCAGTTATAAGTATCTGCCACCCTTTAAACACCTACACATGGATTATGGTTATCTGTGATGATGTTGGGACTCTTTCCAACTCATAGTTTTTAATTAATATTCTACTTAGAGATTTAAAGCCACTCAAAACTAAACAAAATCATATGAAGCAACAAACAAATGTTAAATCAAGTTAATAAACAAAGAAAACTGCTATAAAATAGTAACAAAAAGAGCCACAAAGAATCAATCTAGATGAGACCAGATATGTAATATAAAAGAAAACATTGAAGATAATAGAGTTATATTTATCCCAATCACTGCAAAACAATACATTCTTTGACACAAAATGGAATGGGTGATTATTTTAGGCTACCCCTGTGTACTTGGATATAAGACAGCAATGAACCACTTGTATGCATTATGAGTCTCAACATCACCAATGCCCTTACTATTAAGAAGGGTTACAAAGAGGTCTCCAAGTGAAAAAAGTCTCATCAACTAATGACATGGTAAATCTAGTACATTCTCTTTCAGCTACCACCATGGACTGATTTATGTTCCCCCATAAATTCATATATTGAAATCTTAACCCTATCTCCCACCCATTTGACTACATTTGGAGATAAGACGGTTGAGAACTAATGAGGGTTAGATAAGGTCATGAGGGTAAAGCCCTCATGATGGAATTAGTGGATAAGAGCAAGAGAGAAAGATAGATCTCTCTCTGCCATGTGGGGACACAAGAAGAAGATGGCCATCTGCTGGCCAAGAAGGAGACTCTTAGTTCAACCCAATTAACTGAACCTTGATCTTAGACTTCTCAGCCTCCTGAATTAATGGAAATAAATATCTATTGTTTAAGTTTCCCAGCCTATGGTGTTTTGTTACAATAACCCCAGCAGACTAATACAGGAATTTTGGAGACAAGCATTGGCTCCAAAAAGTCAAGATGGTTTTGTCCTGCTTGAATGGGACCTCCTAATGCACTCCGGGGTCCTAAAGGCTATACTCAGAGAAACTCCTATAAACAGTGCCTGAGACTTGTTTCCCCAGTGCTGAGAGGGGAAAGCCCCAACCTAGTTCAACATTTACCAGGAGGCAAGCGACTACTAGAAGCTTTGAGCTAGTCACACATGGTTTCTTTGGAATTATGAGGTGGATAATTGAGCTCTGATTGTGTTTGCTGTTCTCTTCCTCCAAAGCAGACCTGTCCATTCCACCTGTCCATATTCCTTGGACCTTTCTTGTTTCCTATAGATAATGACTCCCATGTTATCTGTGCTATTGTCTGAATTCTTGCTTTCTTTTTTTCCTGGAGCCATATAAAATCATTCTGACCCGCACGGTAGCAGGGAATCAATATACCCCAGGAGTAACCTTCAGCCAATCAGTATAAATATGTATTTTCCTATCATTTTTGTTGATTTAAAAGTGTGTTCTTTATTGGTTGCCTTTCCTTTCCTGTATCATTCTCTACCTCCTTGCAGGTAATCCAATTGGATGCAGCACATTCCAAGTAAACTTCCAGTATTCAAATCCTTATATCTGACATTATCTCTGACAAAGAAGACATACACTCTAATACTTTGTGGAGTTATTTATCTTCTTGATAGATACAAGATCAAAATTATATCTAAACATATTTGTGCTTAAGAATGGGATTTTTCTCCATTGTAGAGTTGGGCTTCCATGTTAGGCAACTGAGCCAGTAGCTATCAGAGTTTCTGTTCTGAAAGGCTCTTCCAATTTAGTTATTTATAGCTCAGACTGTAAAGCTGATGTGGACAGAGAAAACAATACTACCTAAGCTTTAATGAACTCTTAAAACATTTCAGACCTTGTTCTAAGAATTTGAAATATGTTACCTCATTTTGTTATATCCATTTTATGAGGTAGATGCCATAGTGTCACCCAAGCGTGCAAAAAACAAAGAAATAAATGACCTTGCAGAAAAGATGGGTGTAACAATGTGTTCAAAGTAACATCACTACTAAATAGCCAAGTCATGTTATAAACCCAGACAGTTTGAGTCTAGAATCCAATCTTAAACACTGTACTCTATTGTCTCACTAACTTTTTCAGATGACTCAATTTTTGTTTCCAAATTGGTAGAGAGTAGGATTCATTTTTATCATCAGATTTTTTTCATTTCAATTGTCACTGTCCCACCTAGAGAATTTACTTCCACCTTCACTAATAGGTAGTTTGGCCATTGGTAAGAACAGACATAACACCTCTGGGAGAAAGACTTTTGTAATTGATTCTCTTACTACATGGAGGCAAAAACAAACAAACAAATAAATAAAATAAAACTCTCAAGACTGAAATAGAAGAACACCTCTATTTTTCAATTTAATCTTTCATTCAATATTTATGGATCACCTACTGTGTTGCAGGCACAATAGTAGGCCAAGTAAATACCATTGTGAAGAAAAAAAAAAAGTATCTATTCTCCTAGAATTTATACTCTAGTGGGCTGATTAAAAAATATATAATCAGGGGCACCTGGGTAGCTCAGTCAGTTAAGCCTCTGCCTTCAGCTTGGGTCATGATCCCGGGGTCCTGGGATCGGGCTCCACATTGGGCTTCTAGCTCAATGGGGAGCCTGTTTGTCCCTCTCTTTCTGCCTCTCTGCTCTCTCTGTCTCTCAAATTAATAAATATAATTTATATACATATATATATAATCATATAAAATGTATAAAACATTTCTAGGTATTTTAAAGTGCTCATTAAACATACACACACATTTGGATTTTATTCTGAGTGTAGAGACAGTGAAAAATTTTAAGCATAAAATACATAATCTGTTTTATTTTTTAAATGATAAACTTAGCTTCCATGCAGAGTTAATTGATGGGATTGGGGAAGAACAGGAAAACTACTTTGGAAGATACACAAAAGATTAGGCTAAGTGGAGGTACTGGTGAAGATAACAGGACTAGACAGGCATGGGGTATGTTATACATGTGTATCCAATAAGACTTTTCACATACTTGCTGCTGAATTCCCTTAGTTGACTATATTCTAAAGGTTTTCACAGTAAACAGCATAAGGGAAGAGGTGAATGTAATGCCAAGTGCAGAGGAAGTATACCCTACATAGTGTAGAGTTCCTCTATCATGCTGACTCTACTGCTTAATGGTAATTTCAGTACCATTGGGCCTGTTCTTCCTGTAGTGTACCCTGTCTATCTCACAGTGTCAAAAGCCAAATATAAGAATATGACAGGAAAAGAGAATAAAAAGAAGTAGTTCTAAAGCGAGTGATGGTTTTGGAGACTTCATATTTTGTGTTGACAATAAAAGCATAATTAAAAGAAAAAAAAACTGCATTCCATTATATCATAATATCTTTCTATAGTGCTTCAACATCTAAAATGAATAAATTTGGGGCGCCTGGGTGGCTCAGTGGGTTAAAGCCTCTGCCTTCGGCTCAGGTCATGGTCCCAGCGTACTGGGATCGAGCCCCGCATCAGGCTCTCTGCTCCGTGGAGAGCCTGCTTCCTCCTCTCTCTCTGCCTGCCTCTCTGCCTACGTGTGATTTCTGTCTGTCTAATAAATAAATAAAATCTTTAAAAAAAATAAAATGAATAAATTTGTCCTATAAAGTAGTAAAACAAAGTCAACATTTAATTTTTTTTATTTAAGCTTTATTTAAACATATAATGTAACCCCACCACCCTCTCCCAACCCCTCTCCCCCCCACCCCCCTCAGTTTGTTTTATGACATTAAGAGTCTCTTTTGGTTTGTCTCCCTCCCGATCCCATCTTGTTTCATTTTTACTTTTCCTACCACCTTAACTCCCACCCCCATTGCATCTCCACTCCCTCATATCAGGGAGATCATGTGATAGCTGTCTTTCTCCAGTTGACTTATTTCGCTAAGCATAATACACTCTAGTTCCATCCATGTCATCGCAAATGGAAAGATTTCATTTCATTTGATGGCTGCATAGTATTCCATTGTATATATATACCACTTCTTCTTTATCCATTCATCTGTTGATGGACATCTAGGTTCTTTCCATAACTTGGCTATTGTGGACATTGCTGCTATAATCATTCGGGTACACGTGCCCCTTTGGATCACTACGTTTGTATCTTTAGGGTAAATACCCAGTAGTGCAATGGCTGGGTCATAAGGTAGCTCTATTTTCAATTTTTTGAGGAACCTCCATGCTGTTTTCCAGAGTGGTTGCACCAGCTTGCATTCCCACCAATAGTGTAGGAGGGTTCCCCTTTCTCCCTGTCATTTCCTGACTTGTTCATTTTAGCCATTCTGACTGGAGTGAGGTGGTATCTCATTGTGGTTTTGATTTGTATTTCCCTGATGCCCAGTGATGTGGAGCACTTTTTCATGTGTCTGTTGGCCATCTGGATGTCTTCTTTGCAGAAATGTCTGTTCATGTCCTCTGCCCATTTCTTGATTGGATTATTTGTTCTTTGGGTGTTGAGTTTGCTAAGCTCTTTGTAGATTTTGGATACTAGCCCTTTATTTGATATGTCGTTTGCAAATATCTTTTCCCACTCTGTCAGTTGTCTTTTGGTTTTGTTGACTGTTTCCTTTGCTGTGCAAAAGCTTTTGATCTTGATGAAGTCCCAATAGTTCATTTTTGCCCTGGCCTCCCTTGCCTTTGGTGATGTTCCTAGGAAGAAGTTGCTGCGGCTGAGGTCGAAGAGGTTGCTGCCTGTGTTCTCCTCAAGGATTT
>ML103364.1:23361-34394 GCA_003697995.1 Taxidea taxus jeffersonii
TAAGATACACAGCTGTTCCTTTGCTCAGTCTTTCAACTATGGTGTATGTTTCAAAATGTGTCAAAGTAGTACACTGCAATGGGGAAAACTTCCCAGGCCTTCATGTTATCACTTGGGGAAAGAGGAGAAAACAAACCTCACCGGGCTGCAGGGAAGACTGAACGAACATCAGTAAAGAAAGTTCTCAGCCCAGGGAACATGCCATAGATGTGAGCTCTGCCATTAAGTCTGTTCCCTGTGGACATGGCTCCTCCTGTTCAGCAGATGGCCCCAGCATGGCTCAGGGGGAAAGGAGGTGGCATCTGCTCTGCAGGGAAGCCGCAACCACATACCCCTATGCTCTGGCCACTGAACTGTGAGTGAACGTACAAAGGCCACCTGTCACCTGCAGGCTGGTGCTTGGAGCTGCTGGGAACGCCACTGCACCATCCCCTGCATCCCTGTCCCAGTGTAAGCACAGACTGTGGGGTGGCCCTCAGCAGCCCAGGGCCTCGAGTGACCAGAATAACAAGCAGGATGTCACCAACCCCCTTGGCCCCAGCTGAACATGTAGTAGCAGCAAGAAATACATCTTTTCCTGGATTAAGCCACTAAGATTTTGGGACTGTCTGTTACCACGTAGCCTATGCTGACTGATAATAAGTATGTGTAAGATAAAGGGAGAAAAGACCACTGAACTTTCTAAAATGTGATTCCACGCTAGCCATATGTAACCCCTGGGCAAATCATGTCGTCTTACACTAGTTTCCTCAGGGACTAAATCAGGGTATCAACAGCAACTGACTCGTAGGCTCATGTGAGAATTAAATGAAGGACTGAACGCTAAACACTGAGACCCAGAACCAGACAAACACCGGACTGTGAAGGGCGGTGCCGGCACAGCGAGATGCGGAGATGGAGAGAAGATGGCCCAGGCAGGGGCCTGTGGACAGGGCGCCCTTGCTCACTCTGCCGCTCTTACACACCCACAGAGCTACAGAAGATATGGAAACAGAGAAAAAGGAAAACAAGATGCTAAAATGGTTACTTCCTAAAATATTGAAATGGGAGATTTAGTTTTTCCTGTCTTCATAATATTCTAATATTTCTGTACAGTGAGCACTTTTTAATGTTCCCAATTATAAAAACAACATCCTTAACAAGAATGCTGAGTACTTACCGCTCTAACATTTCAGTTTTTGTTGACGTTCTATAAAGTATCTCCCAATGTTTCAGTATTGTTTTAGTGTGAAAATACTGTATTTTTATAATATTTGTGTAAGATTTCTAGAAATCTGATGCTTTCTACTTGAACTGAGTTTTCTTGATTTATCTTTTTCCTCTCTTTTGAATATAAACCATCAGACCTGAGGTGTCATTTGTGAAGACACCAAGTTCTTTCAAAACCTCTGAAACATGTTTTTAGAGAAAGGTTAAAAATAATTTCAAAAGACAGTACTTAAATCCATTTTTCCCAACACGCAGAGGTGAAATGCTTTGATGGCTTATACAAGTATCTGAAATGGATCAATTAGTCACTGAAGATTGTTTATCACAGAAGGCAGCATCAATGGTTTGCTTATTTTTGACATTTTCACTAAGCAAAGTGTCCCACATGCAGGAAATAGGTGCAGATGACACAGGCACAGAACTCCACAGAGAACCAGGACTCCACCACCTAATGCTGGCTCTCCCCAGCCAGCAGCCATGCGACAACGGACAGGTGAATACTTAATCGGCCACAAAGGAAGACCGGCCATCCCTGCCTGGGGGACACTTACTGTCATCCAGTGGCATCTTCCTCTGCGGGGCGACAGCATTGGGTTTCAGGTTGCGATAGTCCCGCGAGAGTGCAGAGATGAGGCTGGCGTGGTTGATGGAGCGCACAGGCCACTGCTGCTCGTTCTCGGGGAGGTTTGGCCACGGAAGCAGCAGGATATTGGAGAGGGCTCGGCACACCAACACCTGAGCCTGAAGGAGACCCGCATGTCAAAGGGCGAAGAGCAACATGCAAGTGCACACGATATACACACACACACACACACACACACACACACACACACACAGAGAGCTCGGGCCTCCCGGCTCCTTTCTCACAGGCTGGCCTGGGGCTTTGGTCTAAGTCTAAGGTAATACCAGGAGGGGAGGAAAAAATGAAGCAGTGACACCTAGTTTGGGTCCAGCACACTCCAGGGCCAGCCCTAATAATCTTTCCTGGTGCCATCCCTTCCCCTCTACCCAGCACCAGAAGCATTAGAGAGGGAGAAGTCACGGACACTGCAGACACTGGCCTTCGACACCCTCTGAGACGCTGCTCAGAACAGGGCTGAGAGCATAAGGCCGCAAGAGCAACTCTCACGGTCATTGTGCCCTTGGCGCTGGGTCAAAAGCAGTGCGTTCACAGCCGGGTGTTCTCAAGTAACTGCTCTGACACCACTTCTATTTTGTTTGTTTTTAAACTTCTAGCCTGAGCCTCCTGAAGGATTTTATAAAAATCATTGCCTGGATGGAGTGTCTCTACCTCAAGAAAATACAACAGAAACAGACTGTTTGTAAACCAAAACGAGTGCAAGGGGACTCTGACAACACCAGCCACATCGCCAGCTCTCAAGGCAGCACCCCAGCTGCCTCCCAGGAGGAACTGTTCACGTCCTGGTCTGCACACCAGGTGGCTGCGCGGGAAAGGCCTAACGGGAGAGCGTGGAGACTGCCCCAAGTGCCACCTGTGGAGGAAACCGCCCCTGCCTGCGTGGCCTGGAAACTCCGAGTGCAAAAGAATGGCCAGCCTCCTCCTCCTCAGCCTCCCCGAGTCTGAGCCACATGGCTCCAGGGCCGCTGCAGGGCGGCCCCGGGGTCTCACCTTATCGACAAGTCGCTGAGCAGAGGCATCAGTGATTCTGTTGAACACCTTCTGCACCGAGGGGATGCTGATCAGAAAGACAGGCCGCACAGTGGTGGCCAGAGACACCAGTAAGTGGCATGCAGACAGCAGCAACTTGTCCTGGACCTGGAGACAGAAGAGGACATGCTCACTCACTCTCACTCACCCTCCTGGGGGGCTGCTATTAGAAGAACTTTAATGAGGCAGCCACAAGCCAAATACAGCGCTGGGAGCCATTATACCACCTAGGCTCTGTATCAAAGCTTCTAGGGATGATGGCGAGCAATGAGGCCCCCTCCTCTGTGCCACGTCGTGACTCCTGACGTCAAGACAGAAACAACCCCCTCTGGTTCCTCTTGGCCTTAGTCACCGAAACCTCTGGGCTCAGTCACTTGTCAGCTCCACAATCCCAGGGCAAATTCCCTGGCATACCATCCAAACTACTCGGGATTGTTCATCTCACTCCAACCAAGGCAACCTCTCTCTCTACCTGCCTTCCTGTACCCCACCAGTCATGCCAGGCTCTCCTGCTTCCTCCCCTCAGTATGCCAATCAAAACCTTGGTTCAGGACCATCTGTCCTTTTCATATTAGCGAAAGAGAAAACTACAGATAGGACCTAATGGTGGCAAGACTGGTGAAAAAAGGCACACCAAAGAGTCGTGGGCATGCAGAATTATTCTGGAAAGAAATATTAAAATTTCCTAGAACCATAAACTATCCCTAACCTTGAATCCCACTTACTCTAAAAAAAAACACCCAAAAGGATAAAGCTAAGCTCGGGAGTACACACATTTCAGAATTATCTAGGGTAACTTTTTTTCAAATGGGGGCAACTTTAAAGTCCAGCAATGGTTAGGTAAATTATAAATTATATAAACCCCCCTCATGGGACACTGTAACTCATTCACAAATTATGATTACAAACTCAACAAAAATTTATGGAAAACAATACACTGTTAAGAGCAGGGCAGAATGCTACCCGTGGTTACAACTACAAAAGACAAACATCTATATGTTACATAATATAAAGCAGTGGTCTTCTAGAAGGACAACTGAGTAGAATCTATCAAATTTACTTGGATACACCTTTGACAGCAAATCCACTTCCCAGAATCCATCCTACAGGGATATACACACCAAGAACTAATTTCCATCAACAGGAAAATTATAAAACATCCCACTACAGAACAGGAGGGTTTCGGAGGAGGGGACTAAAGAGTATCACAACTTTCTGGTCTATAAATTTGAATGGTATTTTACATTCTCACAATGAGCATATATTTATGTGGGACTTAGCTAAAAAATAAGTTATGTTTGAATTTATGTGGGCCACAGTTCAAAAGGAACATAATATGACATACTATTCTACCACAGTGGTGAGAATTAAGGGTCTAATACCAAGCAAGATCAGGATTCTCTAATAAGTGGGTATTTGGGCAGAAGGGCAAGGAGTCAGCTACAAAGTGTAGCGCCCACTGTTTCAGGACCTTGGTGCTGATCAGAGGTGTGACCGCATCCATGGTGGTGGAGATGAGCGTAACAAACTGCTGTGTGTTCTGCCGATGGGCTTCGCTGCAGTACTGCGCTAGCCAGTGTGAGTAAGCCTGCAGAGCAGCCAGTGACTGAGCGTGCCTGCGAAGGGGAAAGAAGATGCGATGTTAAAGGTCAAGGTCAAAATATGTTAGCATTAAAGGAAGAATCTCGCCCAGTGCATTTACTGTTTGAAGACATCTGTGATGGCACAGAAATCATTTACTTGCTCAGGTAGGACCTAAAAATGAAAACACCGTCTAAACCCTGCCGCCACTGCCTCTAACACAGAAGGCACAGAAGTCAGCCCTCTAAGTAGCTGTGGCTCCTTTAGTGGAGAATGCACTTTAGAAACCAAGAGCCAGGGTCCTCAGGGGAGCGTTCTTTCTGGGGTCCCACTGCCCCCAGGAACTTCTGGGGGATAGAGCTAGGATTCAGGCAGACACCATGTGGAAATCAAACTGAGCATCAATTCAGGAGGGCAAGCTGACCTCGAGGCAGGAAGAACACACGGCCACATAAATGTTAAACACCAATTTCATAAAGTACAAAAACAACTAGACAAATTCAGATTTTTACGATTTTCTAAAATAAATATATAAATAAGGTCTAAATTGTTTCTCTTTCCCTCTCCTCCTCTCTCTTTCTCTCCCCTGTCCCCCACCAACGTGCACAATCTGGAGAGCTGGTCTAGATCACAGAAGGTAAATGTTTAACATGTGATTCGTGATTAGTTAGGCCTTGGATCAAAAAAAAAAAAAAAAGATATAAAGGGCATTTCTGAGATGACTGGGAAAATCTGAGTATGGAAAAATAATATAGATACACACACACACACACACACACATACACACACACACACACTCTCTCTCTCTCTCTCTTAAAAATGCTACATATTGGGGCACCTGGGTAGCTGAGTCAGTTGAACGTCCCAAATCTTGGTTTCGGCTCAGGTCATGATCTCAAGGTCATAAGATTCATCCGGGCACAGTGCAGAGTCTGCTTAAGATTCTCTCCCTCTGAGGGGAGGGGGATGGGGGAATGGGTGAGCCAAGTGACGGGTCTTAAGGAGGGCGTGCATTGCATGGAGCACTGGGTGTTATATGCAAACAATGAATCTTAGAACACTGTATCAAAAAAAAAAAACTAATGATGTACTGTATGGTGACCAACAGAACATAATAAAAAATTATTTTAAAAAAAATTTTTAAAAAAGAGAAAAAAAGATTCTCTCCCTCTCCCTCCACTCATGTGTGCTCGCTCTCTACCTCAAATAAATAAAATCGGGTGACCCTGTTCCTAGAGAAACATGCTGAAGGATTTATAGGTGAAGTGACATGTTGTCTGCAATTTACTTTCAAACAGTTCACCTAAAAAAATAAAAAAGTATGTGTTCCCATATGAATACAAAGAGAAAATATAAGAAATAAAAGCCAATGGGGCAGAATATTCATAACTAATGAATCTAGTCTGAGTGTATAAGGGTGTTCATTCTATTTTTCCCCTTTACTATAGATACTAACTTTTTCAAGATGAGAAGTTAGGTAAGAAATGGTATTTAAGTACCTTAAAGTACGAAAATACAGGTAATTCATAGTGACCTAAGCAGTTACTTTGTATTTTATATTTAGAATGCATTAATCGTTTTACCCTTCAAGCTTTGAGTACCAAAATTAAGAAAAAGGACATCGGTGTGCCTTTGGGGTCTAGGAATTTCAGTCAATCTATACAATTCACAGAGCTCCATAAGGCTGAAGAGAGGGGGCTCTGAAACTTCCTGAAACTGTGTGCAAGATGTTGTGTTTATGAGCAAATTAGCATTTTTCTCGGCAGAAGCTTCACAGCTTTCTCTAAATTCTCAAAAGGGAAAGCTATATATATATATACATGCATATACACACACTCTTAAAAAAATATCCTAAACCACTCTAGTAAATAAGACTCTACCATTTACCTAATTTGCAGCTCAAGAACTATCTAGAACAGGGGTTAGCAGACTTTTTCTGTCAACACCAGAGTATAAATATTTTGGGCTTTGCAGGCCATACATACTCTCTCCCTCACAGCTACTCAACTCTGCTGCTGTGGCACAAAAGCAGTCACAGACGATGCATAAATGAATGGGCGTGGCTGTATTCCAATAAAACCTGATTTACAAAAGCTGGCACTGGGCCGGATTTGGTACAGGCCATAGTCTGCCAACCTCTGCTCTGTTGCAGAGCAAGTCTGGGCAGTGTGATCTCAGGGACATAGCCCCACCTCCACTCCCCATTCCTCTAGCCCTCCCACAGTCACTTTCTTAATGGCTCTCCACTGTCCAAAAGGCTTCTCTGAGTGTGGTCCCTGAATGTCCTTCAAAATCACTCAAGTTCCCACGTAACACACAAACATCCGAGGAGCCTCAGGCTACCCTGCTGTAGTCAGACGAGTCACTCTCCATATGCTACAGTTTCAGCCACTGGCCTACAGAGTAAGACTTGAGGCGCTCAAGTTGTTTCCACTGTTGTCCTCCCGTGCCTATCCGGCCTCCTCTCCCACCACACAAACTGCTCACCGCTCCCTGACTGTGGGACCCCACAACACATCTGCGTCTGGGCTCCTGCCAGTCCTCCCTCCTGAAATGCCCACTCCATGCACCCTCTGCTCTCAGCGGTCACCTGCCTGCTGCATTCCACTTACTCCAACCACCCCTGCCTCCAGACAACCCTCTCTTCCTAGGTTTGGAGGAGGGAGTCTTTCTCTTCTTCACAGCAACCACCGCTGTTCCTTTTTATCTATAAATGGACTGGGACTAGAAGACTCAGTCTTTCTCAAGAATGCACCAGCAGCCCACTCTGTACTTACACATCGATGAGATCAGGTTTCAGGACCGACGGCACAGCAGTCTCAATGTTGTACAATTTTATCTGAGATCCATACAGAGTGACTTTGACCAATCTGTTGGCAAAGAAATCGGCAAGAGGAGACACTCAGCTTATGGACTAAAACAAACAAAATGAACAAGGTGCCAACAAAGGTCCCGAGGACAGATTTATTCCATCCAAACAAGAATCACGACCAGACCTTCAATTTTATCCCAAGGATCTAATCTGAGATTAGCATAAAGATTTATACAAAGATACTAAGGCATGATTTACAGAGCCAAGAAATTCTGAACACAAAATAAGTATCTAACAGGGAAATACAGTATAATATACACCATAAAATTAGTTAAAAATCAAAGTATTTTACGACAAAAAATAAGAAAAAAGTAAATGTTTCACATGGATAGACATGATAAAGAAAACAGAGCAAAATGTTCACTGTAGAATCTAAGTGATGGGTATATACGGGTGTTCACTGCATAATTTTTCCAACTTTTCTGAAGATTAAAAAAATGTTCCTGTTAAAATATTTGAGGGAGGGGGCAGGGCATGTACCAAAACTTTTTAGAAAAAAATTGTTAACTTCAAGCACAATCCTTTCAGAAGTAAGTTGCTGAACCCACTGGCTGCCCATAGGCTCACTGCAATCCAAACGAGACTTCAGTCCAGTAACTGAGAGCCGGCTTTCGGGGAAATGGAAACGCCTCTTTCATTAAAGACCAACGTTCCCTTCTGGGCAAAGGGAAGAAGCTGGAGGCCCGGGGAAGCTCCGTCTGTGCCTGCTCTATAATGAAGCTTTCTAATGGAGCAGGTCTGGGGCAGACACCAGGGAAGACAGAGGGCATTCTCCTCCTACGGTGCTCCAGGGCACAACTTCTCAAGCTTCACCGACCCCAACAAACCACTGGGGAGCTTGTTACTGTGCAGCTCCCTGGCCCGACCCCAGAGACGGATTCCGGGGTGGCGAGGAGTAGCCAGCAAGTCTGCATCTGGCACTCCGTGCACGGGGACCACATTCTGAAAACCGCTCCTCTCCGAAGGGAGTGGAAAGCAGGACCTGCCTAGAAAACCCGAAGCTTGAGTCCCAAAGCATGCAGAGCTGGGGAGCAATGGGGGTCAAAGAGCCAAGGGCTCTCAATCGAAATTGTGGGAAGGGGCTGGCATGGTAACACGACACACCCATGAGCACCCGGCGTGTAATTCTGAAAACCGCTCTCCGTTCTGTGCCCAGAATGCGTTTCAGCGGTGTGGAATATACGCACAGCGGGCAAGCACTGCCACGCATCCCCTTTACCTTTTCATCCTATAAAACCCAACATCCACCTGCTGAAGAACAACTCCATCCCCCCTGCCCCAAGCCTGGCCCGTCACTGCCCTTGCTCTCTGGTTCTGACTAGTGTCTGTATCTCCCGTGAGTGGAATCACACCGTGTTCGGCTTCACGTCTACAGCATCCTTTAGTGCCATTCCACACTAAAAACGACTGCTAAATGTGTCTCTTCCACCATTGCTGCACTTGGCAGTTTCACCAGTAGGTCTGTCGTGTGCAACCTGTAGGTGAGAAGCCAGCTCACCACACAGGCCATGAAGGTCACAGAGCCCTAACGAGGAGCCTTCTCTCATACTCTGTTCTAAACGAGGACAGAACAGCCAAGTATTCTGAGTACCCGGCCTGCAAACCCAAGCAGTGCACAAAGAGGTACACCAAGGCAGGGACTCCAAAGTCTGAAAAAATATGGTATCAGACAGGAAGAAAGACGCACCCCAGGCCTTGCCCAGGAAGGAGAGGAGGGGCTCTGGAGGTGGAAGCTCCGTGGTCCGGAAGGAGCACAGCATGTGGACTCAGGAAGCTGGTCACAATCCACTGTTCCCTCTTGTGAACCATGTGACCTGAAGCAACAAGGCACTCCCCATCTCTGGGCCACGGCTGGCTCACAGATCACGTGACCACCCCCGTCCCTCAAAGTACAGAACAAAATAAAATGTGCAAAACCACTTTTCAAAAATTTCCTACTGCTGTGTGCTTTTATTATTATTAATCTGCCTTTTAAAGATTTACTTAAAACTTAGTTATCTGTACTTTTAGGCTAAGAGTAACAGTTAAAGAAAACTCAGGTGTGCAAGTCACTAGGCTTAGGGCTCGGTTTTGCTCAGTGAGTTACCAATGATTTGGCTACTGGGCCAATGAAAGAGTCTGGTGACCCGACTTCGGGCTGGACCCACATCCACCCAGTTTTGATCTAATCAGTCCACCAGCTACCTTGAAACCATCTGAACCTCCCATCGTATTGGAAGCACCTTTTTAAATTATTTACTTAAATTCAGTTCAGTTAACATATAGTATTATCATCAGTTTCTGGGGTAGAATAGCTGCACACCACACCCACTGCTCATTCCTCCACGTGCCCTCCTTAACGCCCATCACCCAGTTACCGCTCCCCCCACCCACCACCCCTCCAGCAACCTGCAGTTAGTTTCCTAGAGTTAAGGGTCTCTTACGGTTTGCCTTCCTTCTCTGTTTTCATCTTATTTTTCCCTCACTTCCACCATGTTCATCGGTTTTGTTTCTTAAATTCTACACGAGATTGTACATTATCTGTCTTTCTCTGACTTATTTTACATAGCTTAACTCTCTCTAGTTCCATCTACATCGTTGTAAATGGCAAGATTTCATTCTTTTTGATGGCTGAGTCATATACCCGTGTGTGGGGGGGTGTCGTATGTGTGTGCGTACACATACACCACATCGTTATCCATTCGTCTGCCGAGCATCTTAGTATTTAAGCACATGAGTTCGTGAGATGGGAGCGGGAGGCCTGGGCAGTGGGAAGTGATCCTGAGCAAATGCAGCTGTAAACCTGAGAGGGTCCCGGAGAAGGCTGGTGGAGTGGTAGGGAGCCACCTCTCGGGTCAGCTTTGACTCCTCAGGACTTAAGAGGACTGGGAGAAGTCCCACCTCTGGCGTCTGGCTACCTAGTTGGAAGAGGCTGAGTGACTACTTGTCTGTCCTTCGCCTACGAGGCCATTCCTACTGTCTCTTTGCCGTGTGGGCAGAGACGTACGACTGACCTCACCTGGTTCCTTCTGAGACCAATCCTGTCTTTTTATCTATAGACTCGTCTGCTATGTGCCGGGCACTGTGCTAAGTGCTTCCTCTCACTAATTCTCACACTCAGCTGCAAGACAGCAGGTCCCTTCCACATTACAGACGATGGGCCTGGAGTTCTCAGAGGGTACGTGCTGCCCCGTGTGCACCCTGCGCCTGGCCACACGCTGCCCTCACACAAGAAGGAACGACTGGGCTCTGAGGCAGGGAGGGCGCCACGACAAAGCCGCCGCCTACCTCTCCACGACCGTGAGGGCATCGCTGAACCGCGCGGCGAACACGTCTCCGATGAAGTACTCGGCCAGCCGGCCCACGGCCTGCAGGAGGGAGCTCAGGTCTCTCAGGGAGCAGTGCAGGCGCCGGCAGTCGTTCTCCGCTGTGATGTTCAACCTGTGTCCTGCAACAGAACACCGCCAATGGGTTCCCGCGGGAAGAAGGTGCTGTAGTTACCGCTACAGCAACGGCTCATTCGGGCAACTAGAGTGAGCAAAACCAGCTACCGAGGGGCGCCTGGGTGGCATGGTCGGTTAAGCGTTGGACTCTTGATTTCAGCTTAGGTCATGATCTCAGGATTGTGAGATCGAGCCCCAAATCAGGGTCTGTGGTCAGTGGGGAGTCTGCTTGAAATTCTCTCTCCCTCTGTTCCTCCCTCCACCAAATGTGTGTAAACTC
>ML103365.1:0-41500 GCA_003697995.1 Taxidea taxus jeffersonii
GGAAAATTTGGTAATGCTATTTTCACACTGATGCCAGCATTTCTGAGATGAAAGTTCTCATTCAAACTCTCTGAACTCATCATTTACTCCACTCCTCTAAAAGCTCACCATTGCATGAGGAAGTGAAAGAAAAATAACAAAAATCAAAAAAGACCTAAAAGGGAGCATCTAACATTTAGAGATATTATAGCAAAACATTATGTTTTTTGTACAGAGTTTCATTAAAATATTTAAATCTAAGTCTATCCCTAAAGCCCAACATTTTGGGGTACAATAAGATCATGAAAATAACTCCAAAATCTCCTGTATTAATTAGATAAAATGTTAGGCAGTGCTAACAAGGGGCACAATAACGAGGTAGCTTGCAAAACAAAGATGTTTATTTTCTCACACTTAACAGTTCCAAGGTGAACATTTCAGATGGATAAGGCTGCTCTGTCAACTCCATCATCATTGTGTCAAGTTTGTGTCCATTGTGTCATTGTGTCCATACAATTTTCCAAGGTCTGGCCATGAGGGGCTGAAGGAAGGGTTTATGAGTGGAAGTCCAGAGCCCAAAATTTCCTCCTAAGCAATGCAAATTGCTCCCATAAGTTCTGCTGATAGTGTATTGGTGAGAGATTGGTCACATGACAATATCTAGCTGCAAAGGAAGCTGAGAAATGTAATTGAGCTACAAGCCTAGGAGGAAGGGAAGAACAACTTTTGGTGTACTGCTAGCCGTCTCCCTGGGGCCATAGGAGTTTTCCATTACAGGTGTAAGCCAGGATATTGAGCACTCAAATTAGTGACTTGTAACTTTCCAAGTAACTGCAGAGTGAATCAAGACATTTTCTAGAATGATATTCAAGCTATCACTTTAAAGATAGAGGGGCCTGGTTGGCTCAGTCTACAGAGCAGGTGACTTTTGATCTCAGGGTTGTGAGTTCAAGACCCTCTTTGGGTGTAGAGCTTACTTAAAAAAAAAAAAAGAAAGAAAGAAAAAGAGTGCTATCCTAATCTGCAGCATGAGAAATTCCAAGATGGAAAACTCATGCTGACAACTCACCTAAATGATTTCATTGCATTTTTATTATTCTTGATAGTTTTACCCCAATTCCAGTTGATACATTATTTCTCTTAAGTTTGTTCTTTCATGCAATATGTAATATTTTCTACCCAAAACCGTTCCTTCACAAAGGGATTTGGTTCTGTTGAATGCCTTTTAACCACTATATTATAATTATGATTTCAAGGTTTAATTGTACTTCCTTAATGTAAATCTAGGGAAATTGAAAAATAACCCATCTCATTTCCAGTTTCTACATTCATACCACATCTGTTATCTTACTTATGGGTATAATGTAATATCCAACTCCTTGAGGATATTACACTTCTAATTGACTTGCTTATATTTTCATTCTTGACACACAAACAGTAGAATTTGATTTGTAAGGTTTAAAATTGCCTTATAAAACTGTTCACAAGACTCTTTTGTTGTTTTATTGTATAATCTCCTATGATTTCTGTGGCTTCATTTTAAAGTTGGTGTGTGCAAAAAGGGGTAGATGCTAGATACTGATGGCCAGTAATAAAGCTTCATATGCTTCATTGATTAGGAAAACTTAAAAACTGGGCCACTGAGTTGGCCATTTATTTTTTTTCAGTTCCACATTTTGAGATTTTTTTTGTGTCACACCCACATACATACACTATACTGCACAAATGTCTATGTATGTGTGTATGTATATATTTTCCATTTTAGCTGTCTTTGGTCTAAATGTAAAACAAATTCCTCACTTGCAGAAAAGTATCCCATTGTTAAAATTGTGGTCCCTTATGTACTGAGATGATACCACTGGGCACCATGATAAGAAATTTCATTTTGAGTTGTCTCTTGGTGGTGGAGGCAGCTTTGTATGGAGTTCTTCTCACTCTCTCCCACAGTCCCTGGTACAATCAAGAGGAACTATTCACCAGATGTCAGATTTGACTTAGGCACAGAGCATGTGGTCAGAGCACAAAATGCAAAAAGCCAGTTCGTATGGATCAAATATATGCCCTAGTATTTACACAGGACACTGAGCCGAACTGTTGCAGACAAATAATCCTTCGGTGCTTTGAATTTACAGAGTGTTTTAAATATATATAGTTCTCCCCCCCCCCCAAACTATTGTTAATCTACTATCTCCTGATGGTTTCATGGAAGTCTAGAAAGGTATGAAGAGAGAATGTTTCTCTTTATTTTTTCATTTTCTCCTTCCCCCCTTTTTCCTCCTTCTTCCCTCCCTCCCTTCCTTTCTTCTTTATTTTCTTATTTATTATTCATGAAAAGAGAAACTAAAGGGGGAGAGATCTTGAAGTAAAATCTTAGAATTGAAATCTATTAGCTGCAAACCAGTGTAATTGCCACCATATAAGGATGTAGATGGAGACACAGGAAAGTGTGTTGGGGGGGGGATGGGGTGAGGGGAGTAAAGCAGTTCACAAGTGTTTCTACTTCAAATCTTTCCCTGATTTTCCAAACCACTGTATCTTGAAAGGCACCCTAAGAGCCATCTGGGTTAACTTCCCAACACCGCATGGCACCATTCCTTGACCTGGCTTTCTCTTGATCATTTCACAGATGAGATACTTGTATCTCACAAGGCAGCATATCCTAATTTGGATCATTTGTGCTCTAAGAATGTATATTGTGTAGACATTTGCCTCCCTCTGACTTCTATCTTGTATGGGAATTCATGAATGAGTGTAACCTTGTCTTGACAATCTCTAGTCTAGACATGTGATAACACCTATCATGACTTCACCAAGTTTTCTCCCCTCCAGCAATTTCTCCCTTTTATTTCCTATAGCTTTGCCTCTCTATGTTTATATTACATTTTATCCCCGTCCTTCTTAAGATGTATAGGGAACTGAGAGCCAGACTCCAGCCCAGAGAACAATGGGAAGTTACTTTCCCAGAGTTGAAACCCATGTGTAAATGGAGATTCAAAGAATCTCCAGGGGCAGGGGCTGGTAACTTTATCCTGATGCTGTCCCAAGATAAGTTACCTACCTTTTGTCTACCTCTGTTTTTCCATCTATAAACTGATGATGCTAGGAATAAATGAAATAATGCTTGTGAGTAGCTTGGAACAGTGCCTGACCCATAAGTCTATGTGTGAGCTGTCATTACATTCATATTTTTGGCAGTCATGCCACATTGTTAGTACTTTCTGAACTTTTAGTAACTGAAGACCATGGCCATTTATGTATAAATCACTAAAAGTCAATATCCTTTTTCTCTTATATTTGTATATGTGTGTACAGCTTGTACGTGAGTGTATTTGGACCTACATGAAGGACTCCATCCCTGTTTAAATTCATCTGATTTTTTTTTAGTATATCCTGCAGCTTATTAAGTTTTTTTCAGTCTTAATGGTATCATCCTACATAGCAAGTCTCCCTTTCCATCCTTTTTTGTTCTCTAGGGGTTTGATAGATATGCCTTTTGTGACTTCTACATTATTATTGAAAAAGGAAGCCAAATAAAACCAGAGCAATTACATCATCATCCAGCCTACATGTATTTATCTAGTCTATGATCATATAGGCTCTTTAATTTCATGTTTGTCCAAAATCAAGATATCCACCCTGCAAGGATTCTGTATTGACTTACCATTAAGTATTCATATATTAGCACAAGGAAAGGAGATTAGTTTGGCATCACTTATTTATAAAGCACATTTTTGGTTTGCTCCTTCCTCAATTCTCCCAGCTATTAATAAATCACATTATATACATGTGGCATTGGCTATAATATGAACAGCTACCACCATAATTTGGCTCACGGACTAGGCCAGAACATACAATTTCACTAGTTGAGGGCCAAATGAAAGTGTGTATTTCTGGTTTAGCAGAAACTAATTATTATTAATCCAACCATGGGTTGTATTTTACAATTAAAACCTGTGAAAATACTTTCTTTTTTCCTCAAAAATCTTCCAGTTCTTCACAGAAAGTAATTTAGTTTGCTTCATAAATAAATGATCCCCAGCAAAGCAAAGAAAGAAAACCAGATAGAAAAGCATGTCCAGAGACTCCTACTTATTTCTTTGGAATGATCCAAGAAGTAAGTAACAGAGGAGTAAAAGTCAGATTTCCTCTCTTCTCACCTGATATTTTCTCCCCAGAGCAACCCTGCATTGCATAGGCCTTTGTATCTCTCATCAGACCACCTTATCTGGTAGGATTTCGACCAAAGCCTTCAGATAGGCTGATTCACATGAGGCTTGTATGTTGGAACTAACTCACCTCTGAGTCTTTTAAGGTTCGTCTGTCACTAATTTGCAGTAATTGTTTTCACATTGTTGATCTCTCAGACATAAAACGTATTTGCTAATAATAAAGGAGCTGTGATTTCATTAAGGGTGTGTTACATTTCGAGAGGGAATACAGTATTTTATGAAAAACAAAAGGAACCTTGTCATATTCTATTAAAGCAATCTCCTAACCTCCACTGAAATCGCCTGAGGACTTACATGGCTCCTAATTACACACAGTCTACCTTGGATTTTCACATAATTTAAATGAATGGGTCTTGTACTGAACGTCTCATTTTTAAATTACTCAATGTCTCTTATTTAAATTGTTCAAACTCAATATTTTGACCTCCTTCTTCAAAGAGTCACCTAAGAGAATAGAAGATTCTGGGAAAAAAAGAAAATCTCTCTCTCGGAAAGTTACCAAATTACTCATTATTTTTTTAGACTTGATTAGTTCTACTTTATTAAAATATGGAAGAGAGTTTTCCATAGAACAAAAGGAATGGATGGATAGGTTGAAGTAAAGGATTTTATTTCTCTAAACATTTCCCAGCAAGATTAGAAAATATATATTAATGCTACCTTAAAGTCTGATCTATAGGGTTTACCCACCGCTATCTGTATTAAAAGGGAAGTAAATGGCCAGATTGTAAACACAGCTTGAGTTTTAATGAAACTTAGGTCCTCTTGGGATTAGAATTTAGTTTTGACAAAAGGCAGCTCTCTGTTTCAATAAGGGATAAAGGGAAATCACTTCTTAATGTCTCCTTCTTAACCTAATTGTCTTTAAAGTGGTCATTTTAATGAACTCAGGTAGCTGTGAGGAAAAATTCTAAATCAGTGAGAATTTTTGAGTCTTTGGTTTGAGGTGAGCTTTGAATATTGGGAAAACATTTTCCGAGCTCAGCTGGACTGGAATGTGAGGAAGTGCAGAGGGGGAGTGCGGGGGTGAGGGGGGATGGAGGGGGTGGGGAGTGTTCATTAAGTGTTCATTATTTCCTGGCTGTACCTAAAGCTGGGTGGAAAAAAAAAAAAGAGAGAGAGAGAGTGAGAGAAAGAAAATCAAACTTTTAGTTAACATAAAACACATCGCTTTTCATGTATACTTCATTGTTGGAGGTTCTATTGGGTAGATAGACCTTTCCTTATCTCACCATGTTCATTTACTATAGCAGGAATTCTCATTGAAACACACAGATGTGGGTGAATAAAAATTGTCCGGTAAAGTGTTGTATATGAGCATGGGCCAGTGGTAAATAGTAGTAGTATTAATAACAAACATAAGAATAAAATGTAATAATAGTAACTGATATTTATTGATATTTATTAAAATGTAATAATAGTAACTGATATTTATTGCGCTGAACAAGAGTAAGTTTTTTCTCGTGTACCTACTACTTTCGTTTTTACAACAACCCTATATGTGGGCACTATTACTATCCTCACTTTTCAGGCAAGGAAACTGAGGCACAAGGAGGTAAGGAAATTAATCAAGTGGCCTCAGCTTTAGGCCAATAATACTTGCATAGCTTGCTTTTTCTGTAGTATGAGCTTAGATTTCTAGAAGCAGCTGTGGCCAGTAAGTCATAGGAGAGGCATCATCCACATGCCAGACTGACTAGACTAGAGTCCTGTTCTGCTGTGCTGTCTTCATGGGGCCATATCAATTCCCAGTGACAGTACTTAACCGTAATGTTTGGGGGAGGGGTAGTTCCATCCCTGTCCGTGAAGAACTGAGACACAAGCAAAAACTCTAGGATAGAACTCTGAGGAATGAATAGGACTTGAATTTTGGTCACTCGTCCATTCATTCAGCAAATATCCATGGAGCCTCGACCATGTGCCTGGCATCCCATTCTCAACTGTGGGAACACCAGAGTGATCCGAACAGATAAGGCTTTCCCTCTCTTGGAGATGACATAGCCTCTGAGGCAAAGTTACTTTTCACTCACACTGTTTAGATGTTCAGTTGTCTACAATTCTCTGCTTTCCAGGATCTTCCTTCTGTGTTTCAGCTACTTCTCTGGAACCTAATCCATATAAACAAGTTTATTTTCTCAGGCACAGAAAGAGATCATACATACTTAGTCCATAGTATCCCAGGAAGGAAAACCTCCTGCAGGTTATTTAAAATCTGTACAAAGATACACAAGCATGACTTATATAGTCCTGGGCTCTGGCCCAAGAATGTGCAGATCATGTCTACAACTACAGAACTGCATAAAGACCCACATTAAACCAGTAATAACAGAGAAATGGGAAAAAAAAAAAAAGTCATGGAGACAGAGCAGAAAGGGTTCTTGAATTAAATTACTTTTATCTGGGCTCATTCACTTAAGGATGCAATGAACTCACTATTTCAGCAGCTTGGGACCTTAGAAATGCATTTCAAGATTAATTATAAAATGAATTCTTTAAAATGGAAAAATATACTACTTTCCTATTATTCTTAACAACAGAGTCTGGTTAATGAAGGCTTGAAGCAGTTTAGTGGTTTGACTGCCACCTACTGTTCATTTTTTGACACAACTCACATACGCAGCGTGGTAGGAGGTAAGAAAAACACCTAGGAGAAAGATTTTTTTTTTTTAAGTATTTAACATAGGGATTGTAACATAATTATTTTCAAAAATTTAAGAGGTTGAAAAAATATGATTGATTTCATTTCAAATTACTATAATTGTCTTAGTAGTTTATGACACTTACATTGGTTAAAAAGACAAGTTCTGTGGGCTTCCAAAAACACATATAAATGTATATGCACATGTATATTACAGGATATTTCCTTTAGTCATAACAAAGCTTTATACCCTCAATTTATAAAAGTATACTGCAAATATGAATTCGTCAACCTGAAAATATCATCTTATGAAGCCGGCCTCTGATCTTTAAAATGGAAAAGAGATCTCTATCGTCATACTTTTATGCTTACACGACTGACGCAGACTTCAAAAATAAAAGCATTTTTCTACCTAAATAAGGAGATCAAGCCCTGTATATCTCCAGTGATTTCAGAATGACCCAGGCTTCTGAGAGAAACCTCTTCAGCTAACACTGTCTTCCTGAGATTCTGTTAAACACTTAGGACTCAGCAGGCAGGATGGGTCAGTGCCTTTTTCTCTCTCATACCTAAATTACTTATTGTAGAGTGATAACTCATCATCTGGAAACAGTGATGCTGTTTAGTGTCTCAATGTGGAATCTTGGTGGAAACTTTATAAACACATGATCCTCAAACATAGTCTGTGTGAGTCTTTTTTTTTTTTTTAATTGTACCTTTTCAAGTCTTGGTACTAAATTATACATGTAAAGAAAAATTGCAAGCCGTTTATGTGTCTTTCTTGAGGTATTACATATATGTATATGTTTTTGTGTTTTTAAGTGTATTTGTAGGTTGCTGCCTTCACACTTACATCTAGTTATAATCTGTTTTTCATAGTGTAAGGGAAAAATCCCCCAGAATATTTTGGCCTTATTAAAATGTACTTCCTGCTAAAGCTCTATTGCAGTTTTCCATATAAAATGGTGTCAACAGATTCTAACATTCTAACATTCTAGAAATCTTCTTAGCTGACATTTCTTTTTTCTACCAGGAACAGGTATGGAGTGGTGGTAGTCTCATTTGTTAAGATAGTATTGGGGAAAGGCAACATAAATATCCTATTTTATTTTTTGCCGTAATCGTATTTTTTTCTGATACATGAAATAGCCACCTTAGCTTCAAAAATCACTATGAGGTCTGTGATTAGGCCTCTCCGTGTAGAGTTTTACAGATAAATGCACATTGTTTGAAAATTTGTCCATGCTGGTGCCGATAATCTAGATATAAAACAAAAACTTTTCATGTGGTTTTATTTACAGTGGCACTGATAGAATTTATACAACTGGTATAAGATGATATTAATTAAACAGCATGAGTGAGTTTGATCAAATATTAGTTTTTAGAGCCCCCCCAAAGCGATCCTACCCAATAACAATGACACCAATCCAAAGCCAAAGAAAAATAGTTTTCCCTAAAATATTGGCAAAGAAGCTGAAACAAATAAAATTAGGCTGACCTTTTAATAAATGTCTGTTCATTGATTTAAATTCACATTTTTCTTTCTCTGAGCACTGCTGACGAGTCCTGTTAGAATACAAGCATGTATAATAACTCGGACACAACCATTTTTATTTCTGTGGTGTGTCATTACTGAAAGATTGAAGCAAGCTTCACCTAAGTGTAGCGAGATGCAAAAATAATAGTACCCCAGCCTGGCTGCGCGAGAGCGAAGGCGAACAAGGGCTTTGCATTAAAGTACATTCTAGGTAGCTGACATGACGCATCTAGTCAGACGTAAATAATGACAGACGGAAACTATCATGAGGTCTGTGAAGCATCAACATACTGCTATCATTTTCTCTCTAACCTTGCCTTGCTAGCAGCAAGCCTGTAAGGCTGAGAGATCATTTAAAAAGCAAATCCTAATGACTCTGCCCACTGTAACCGTCAGCCAGATTGGCATCAATTTAGCTCAGTTTAGAAACTCAGGAGAGTGGCCATTGTTGACTTGTGACACTCTGAACTCCACTGGTTCTCCACGCACCAACCCCTGCCCCTAAGGCTACCCCTTCCCCATGATGGCCATTTCCACATCTGGCAAAGAGATTCTCCTCCCTGGTAGGAAAATGGTTCATCTAGGTTATTTGCTTGGCACTCTGTACCTAATTTCTTAGGCTGCATCTATTTTTTCTCGACTAGCTCACTTGGTACAAAATGCTTTAAGCACTCCCTCCCTTTCTCCATGGGCCACACGTTATTTTGTGTGTATTATGTACACACAGGCTAACAGTGGGTAAATAACATCCCAGTGTCCCTGTAGCTTAAGACAAACATGGTTATGGTTCAGATAAACATGCCTGTACATGGCTGCCATAATCAATGTGGAATGGCAGAACAATTTTGCAGATGTGGTCCCAGGCAGATAAAAAAAAAAAAAAAGCTGTCTTGTCCAGATTCAATAGAATTCATTCACCAAGAAATCTGCGATGAAGCAGTCACACGTTTTATTTGTTAAGACAGTGATAACTTTGCAAGCCGGTGGGAACTGAGGCTGATGTACAATAGGATAATAGCATTATCACCTTGCAAATCAGCATGTGGCTTTGCTTGGGAGCCACCAAAAGGGCACGGGGTTCTGAGAGCTCTAGCTGGCAACCTGCAAAGGCGAGATGGGGCTGCCTGGCTGTGAGTGCAAATGTAGGAGGATGAAGTGACATGAATCTTCTTCTGCTTGGTTAAAAACACATTGCTTATGCGTGTTTTTACTGTTTGGTAGGAGGCTAGGAGAGGAATGCATGGACCTGAGTTTGTGTGAGTATGTGAGTGTGCGTGAGTGTGTGTGAGTGCAGGGGGGCAGGAGGGGGAGGGGGGAGTGGGTAGGAAGCAGAAAAGAATGGGGGGACTCTCACAATAGCCCATCTTAATGGAGAGCTATTGATCTCACTTCATAACACTTTAATCTCCAACTAAACATCTCACTTACCTTGTGTAAAAGAGATGCCAAGTTGAAATAAATAATAAACACACAATATTTTAAGGACTTTTGAATTTTGCATGGTAATAAATATTAATGCAGCTTGTGACTCCCCAAGAAAATAGAAGGCACTTAATTCTGTTGTTGATATCAGGTACCGTGCAGGTTGATTTCCCGAGGCGAAAGTGAAAAATGCACTATTTGGACTTAAATTTAGATTTAATAAATAACTAATTTAAGATCTTGTTCTATATGCAAGGATATAATCACAAGGCATTCGTTTTTAAAAGGTTTCATTTATTCTTGTGAGCTTAATTATTGCAAGGAAACTGTGAGCAATTTGTTTTTTACCAGTGTCTGATTTCTGAGAATGGTTATTAAATATTAAATGGATGCATAATTCAGGCAATTAAGAAAGTAATCACACAAAGTAATGTAATGGAAGTTAATTATTACTGCATAAGCAAATAGTTCATTAATGCTAGTAGTTGCTATGGCTGCATTCTTAATATATGCAGAACCGAAGCATGACTCCTCTGTGTATTCAAGGAGCTGGTAGGAAGTACCGTGCCATAGAGAGAGAGCCACTAATGAAAACCAGAAGCAAATAAGGCCATATTGACCCCTGACTTGTCTAAATAAGGTGGGATCATCATTACTTAAGAGAGTTTTATCGAAAACCACGACTACACTAGCTGCTTATAATTTTTTTTTAAGGTTTGTAACACAAACCATGGCTTAAATCAAGGAGAAACCAAAAGGAATTCAGCTTGTTAAAACAAAAACCACCAATTGTGCATCCCCTGTTGTTGTTGTTGTCTTAAATCAATTCTTGTTAAACAGCCAAAGTCATCATTTTGTGACTTAAAAAGACTCCATAGATTATTTTTCTTTTCGTAAAATCATTACAGCTGGTAACAGACCTTATTTTGTCCTGCCGCTCAACCCCAGTTAAAAATCCTGACATTTCTGCTCTAACACTATCTCCCTAAAGCACCATGCTTTAGAAAGGCTATTTTATATTAATTCAACACATATGAGATCCGGCACTCTCCAAACCTTGGTGTGAGGTGACCAAGGTGGCCAGGGCAGGCCAGGACAGGTGTGGGGAGGGTGAGGGAGGACAAACAATGGTGAGGATTCTGCCTGGGCCCCCAGGACCAAGCCAGGCCTGTCTCCAGAGGAGACCAGCTCCTTGCGGGTTTGCTTTTTAACTACCCAGAACTGCCCAGGGCTCAATGCCTTGCTGCAGCAAAGACACCCCAGTCCCATTTCATCGTGGAATTCCACACAGAGAAAGGCAATGCCTTCCAGCCAAATGTTCTTCTACAATTCTGATGTAGACATAACTCACCAAAGCAATCCTTCAATAATCTGCTTGCCTACATGCAATGCTACTACTAAGCTCTATGCACCACCTCTCAGGCTGGGGGCTGTGCTAGGTAGGCACAATGGAAGTCAAGAAACATTGGTCCTGTCAAGGGGATACTTCTAGTCACTCAGAGGCAGTGTCTTATCTGTTCCTACCACTTGGCTAGCCACTGAGGGAAATATGAAAGATGTACAAGACAGACTCCATCTCTGTTCTAGGATAGCAGCTACAGTCCCATTAGAACAGTGGTTCTTGTCATCCCTGCGGGGATCATGGAGCTCTTGGGCCATTAGAACAGTGGTTCTTTTCACCTTTTTTGGGATATAGAGCTCCTGGACATTTGTGTTAAAATTTGCATTCAGTTTGAAAGGGTTCATGGTCTTCCTAATCCTACCTATGGATCTCAGATTTAAGACCTTCTGTTTTAGAGGAAACCAGTGTCTTCAAACAAATAGTGAACACTTAGGAGATAATCTGCTTGGCTTTCTGGCATATAGACTATAAATACAGAAGAGGGGTTGGTGGTAGTTTGGGGAAGGCTTTATGGAGCAAATGAATGAGCCTTGAGCTTGACATTGAAGAATGGCTGTTATTTTGAAGCCAAAGGCAGAGTACTTTGTGTAGAACAGCATGGGCAAAGAAAGAAAAGCAAGACTTCATTTTTTCATTAACACATTCATTCATCTAAACAATACTGAATGCCTACTCAATTAGAAAATCAGGGGAAATAAAGGTAGACATGTTCCCCTGACCTCAAAGAGTTTACAGTCTAGAAGAAAGAATACGACAAGCAAATAAATTATATTATTAGGGAAATGCATTGGTTCTGAGCCAAGTCCAAACAATTATAGGAGAAAGGCAAATTCAGCTAGGGGTATGTGAAAATGCTTGATGTAAGAGGCACATTTCAGCAGGGCAATATATAAGGAAACTGTGCAAATATGTGGACAGATGTGAGCTACTGTTAAGATTTTGCCTTTGGTTTGGATGTCCTACCTCAAAAAGAGAGAAGCAATCTAGGTGAAGTCTGGGAGGTGGGGAAATGTGTCATATGTTTGGAAAACATTTTCAGCTTAAAGAAATTTCAAAACATGAATGGGGCCAGGTCATGGATGCTCTTAACAGGTGAGCAAGGGAATTTGAGCAAATCATGGAAAATGACAAAATGTTTCCTTAATGTGGTGCTTTAGGAAGGGAAAGCCAGGTACAGTGTGCAGGCTGGGATGGCCCAGCAATAGGGGAGAACTCACAGGCCACAAGGCTGGAGAGCTCCACTGAGGAACTGTAATTGGTATATGTCTCAGGGAGTTAACATAATGAACGAGAGGGGGTGGGCAGTGAAGAGGTGAAAGGAGAATTTCTAACCCACACCCACCTGCTGGGGCAGAGATGATACATGACTCAAGCAAGAGTCAACTTTCGAAGGAGATACCACTTTTATTCACCAGGAAGGAAGTTGGCATGCCCATCAAGACAATGGACTTCTTCTTCTTTTTTTTTTCCTTAAAGATTTTATTCAATTACTTATTGGGAGGAGGGGCACAGGAGAGGGAGAGAGAGGATCCCAAGCAAACTCCATGCTGAGTGTGGAGCCTGAGGCAGGGCTCAATCTGACAACCCTGAGATCATGACGTGACAGGAAATCAAGAGTCGGACGCTCAAGTGGACCCAGGTGTCCAAAGACAATGGACTTCTATGGCGTCTCTGCCATTTTCTCCGAAGAAGTATTCTTAATGTGCTGGGCATGCACAGAAGTGGTACTGTTTATTCCCCTATAACACATTTAAGTATCTCCTCACCCAGAGCAGTGTTTGCCACACAACCCCTGGTCTTTGGCCTTTAAACTATTATTCTGCCAACAGTCAAGTGTTTCCTTGAGTAGGGCTTGAAGCTTTCAGAGCATGGACTTCTTCTCTCTCTGATTTAGGAATGAGCTAGTCTTGCAGTTCTTTTAAAATGGAATCTCCTACTTTCCTTCATTTGATCTCCATAAATATAAGGAGTAAACCAGGAAAATATTATTACTGTTTCTATTTTGCAGATGAGACTCAGAGGAGATAAATGCCTAGCTTAAGATAAATGGCTAATGAAAGATGACCCCAGGCTTAAAACTTCCCACCTCCAGAGAGCACTGATGTTCAAGACAGCTCTGAGTGACTTGAGCAGCCTCAATTTCTTCTACCAGGATCCACAGAACTTCTTCCAAGATCTTCAATTCAATTCTAATATTGATAGGCTAAATTCAAATCAGTTTCAGGCAGAACACTGGAAACTTGAGCTTTGTCTTTGTTTTGAGGACTACTTAATTTTCCATTCAGCATTGGATCCATTTTTTATTCTTATGGAGACCTCTGTCATGGCAAGCTTGTAGTCCCACTCACATTCTCTGCTAAGGTGCTTTTTCCCTCCTGCTCTGGATGAGTCAAATATTATGCCTGCATAGTTCCGCTACTTAGAAATAAGTCTCTCATCCCCCTTCAAGTCTCTGATGACTTTAAATGTCAGAACTAACCCAGCAATACAAAGTGGGCACTTTGTGTGTTCATCTGTATATACAGGTTCCACTGAAAGTCTCAAGGCCAGTGGATTATTAAACTAACTCTAGAAGTTTCCAGAGAGTCCCAGAGGACTTCCAAATTTTAGCTGCTTCTTCCTCACTGATGAGATGGAATTTTGCTCTCTTACTTGACATTGTTACATCCGATCCCACAAAACTCTCCTTTAACACATGCTTTATCAGCTGCTAACCAGTTTCTTTCACTCCACATTTGAAATCTTCAAACCCTAGAAAAGCAAGCATCCACAGCCTGGGCTGAAGATATGTGTGTTGGACACCAAGCTGTTGTTACGGGCTTTTACAATGTCACTGGAGGGTGATGCTCTGTTCTCTTTTGGCAATGATCATTGTGATAGGGGTGGCAGGGGAGGGGCAGTGTTGAAAGGAAAATCCCCATCTCATGTGAACTCAGGGCTGGCCTGCTCTGCTCTCATTAGACAGCATCTAAGCTGCCAGAGAATGGCTCAGCTCTCACACCGGGGCTCTCACGTTAAACCCTCTGCATCACCACAGTGGGAGAAAAACACGCCTTATGGGGACTAATGACTAATTCCCTACATCATGTCTAATGTGTCCCAGGGTACCAACTTCAGCACACCTGCCTCCACTGCTGGTAAGGTAATGAGAGTCCTTGTGAGTTACTGGTCACTGACAACATTTATAATATTCTTCAACCTAACATTATTGCATAGGTCACTGTGCACTGTTCACCAGGAATGGGTGAGCTCTGTCACCCTGGGAGCCCCAGTTTTATGGGTAGTTGGTTGGGGAAGTGGTTCAAAACCCTTTAAAAATGAGGTGGATGCATTTGGAATGGTTCTAGGTGTCCCATGATACCCTGTTAAATTTTGTTACTAATTACATCATCAAGAGGTAATTATAGCGCTCTGAGGCCAGAGATTTTAAAATCATAACCATCCAGGAAATTTCGCCCATAAAAATGGTATGCTTTGGCTTGGATAACTGGGATGGTTAGGGGAAAGTGTGGGGGTGGCATGGGATAAGGAGCTTGGAAATCCAGTTTGCTTGAGTTCAGTTAGCATTTAAACCCATAGTTGTCACCTTCAAGTCTGTGCTATTTAAGGTTGGAGTGCTGCTGCGTTAGGGACACACTTCTCAATCTTAGAGACTTGAAAATTACCCAATTCACTCAGGATTGTATCTAGAGGAATCATTTACTTCTTTCTTAAATCAGTCTCTTTTTTGGGTGGGTTCTCAGAAAGCAGAGCTAATGTTCAGTTTAAAGTGAGATAAGAAAGGCAGACTTCCTGAGGGCAGCATTTCAAGGTAATGTAGATAGATTTTGATACCAAGTAACCAAAGAGGAATTCAATGCAATGAGACACAAGTGGGCATAGACTCTCTTCATAAGAGCTCTTTAGGCTTGGTTTTCTCATACTATTTCTCTCCTCCTTTGCATTTATGCCATGAGCGGAACCAGAATAAAGAGCTTGCTGCCCCCTTCCTGAGAGGCACTCTAGTGGACAGGTTAGGAATAGGGGTGAGAAAGAATCCCTTGATTTGCTTTCTGACTGCTCTGGGGGTAATCTTGTGTATTTCTTGGGGTAGTACTAGTTGCTATCACAAATAAACCCCCAATTATCAGTGCCCTGACACAATGCAAGCTTATTTCTCACCCATGTCACCATCCAATGCTGGTGTTTCTGGTGAGCAACCCTCCATAATGTGATTCAGAGATAAGGCCCTTGCATCTCCTAGAATCTCAGTATGTTCTGCATTCAACCAACCAATAGGTAAGGAGGGAGTGTGGAAAAAGCACACCCAGGAATTGATAGAGCAGAACTCAAATCTCTTCCTCAGCTTTCTATTCTATTCTAGTCATGTGGTCCTTCAAGATGCAAGAAAAGCTGGGAAATGTAGTCCTTGCCTGGGCAACTTGATTCTATGGAATGTGGAAGCACAAGTGTTGGTGAAAAGTTAGCTATTCTTGCCACATCTGGGCAAGGTACTTCCACACTCTGTACCTGAGTTCAGTTCTCTCACCTATAATACAGAGATAATAGCAGTATTTACTTCCTAGAAGCTGATAGATGGATTAAAGCAGATCACATGTATAAAATGTTTGGCATACAGAAGGCACTTAATAAAAGTTAGCTATCATTTCGACAGTTGTTACTGTTAACTTTTCCTTGAATTACTTTATTACCACCCAAGAGAGATATTCATAATTAATACCTCACATTACTCTAATTAAAATAGCTAGCCAAGCAATATGTGATAAGACTCATGTTTATTTTCTGAAAAAAGAGAATCTATTTGATGGGGTGTAAAACCACCCAGTGTGACAGACAGTCCCTAAAGGATGTGAAGCCTGCCTAAAAAATCATGGCCTCTTCTCTACTCTGGCTGTACATTCTACACACAGACGGAGGGAAAAGTTTGCATTTCTCAAAGGGGATGACAGAACGGTTCATCATTTCATTGTCTCCAGGTTATTTTTCAGTATTTATTTCCATACCATTTCCATTAGAAATTACAGGGAGTATTTTTGTCTTTGAATCAATATCTATATGCACTTAAAAGACTCAAAAAGGGAATTTTTCAGCCCTTGGTGTGATTCAGTTCTGTTTCAATAAAACTGTTTCATGAAACAACGAATGCAGTAAGGTCAGTTTTTCTGGTTGCTAAATTCCTCCTTTAGAGTGCAGAAAGATTCCATGCTCACCAACAAGAATCATGGGAAAGTATAAAATAAATTAATGAAGATAACGGAGACAGAATTTTATACGTGGGGGAGCCAGGCTGCTGATTATATTCTTCAAAGAGCTGCTTACTTGTATGCATTTCTAGAAGCCAAACCCATCCAGATCCAATCACACCAAATCTGACAGAAGGCAACCCAAGTTGGCTAGAAAGCTAGAAGTCAGGACAGCATAGCAGTGTTTTTAAGCACAGGGGCTCCATTAGCAGAATGCCTGGGTTGGACTCTTGGCTTCACCCTTAAGTATACCTGTACAAACTTTGGCAAGTTATTTAGCCTTTCTAAATCTTGGTTTTCTCCTCTTGAAGTTGGGGTAAAGAGAATGCCTGCCTTATCTATTTAATCAGGATAATTGATGCGATGGACTTAGCCCAGGGCTTGCTGTGTAAGACTAACATCAAGGACTTAGGTTCTCTGCCTAAAGAGATTTCCCTGAATTTTCTCATTTAATCTGCATAATAACCCCGTGGTGTTAGATACTGTAATTACTCCCACTTAAAGGGTGAGGAAACTGAGGGCAGAGGGGTTGAGAAGTCTCCCCACGATCACACAGCTAGTTCAATGATAAAGTCAAAATTCAAACCCATGCCCACTGGTTCCATAGCCTATGCCCTTAACCTCTGTATCATACACCTCTTCATAAAGGCTCAGAAAGGTAATCTATCACTTACATTTTTATTAAAGGCAGAAGTTAAGAATTTAGTTCAGGAATGTTTGATAATGTAGTCCTTAAGCTGAGCATATTCCAGAATAAGAGCCTGGAAAGACTTTGTTCATCAGTACTAATATTGAGTGAATAAATGTGTGGATGAAAAAAAATCTTTCATTACCTGAAGCCAGGGATGTGTCTCAGAACCATACTCTGAAAATGAGTTGAAAGACATGGACATTGTTCTGCCCTGGTGTCCCACAGAGCACAAAGTGACAGTTCCAATGTACTGGAGGCATTTGAGTCATGGAACCATCCCGCTGGGTCTCAGACCTCAATAGAGGGAGACTGCCACCCCTGGAGGAGTGCTCAGTGTGATTGTCCCGTGCAAAGATGGCTTGCCAGAATGCAGGAATGCAGTGCTGGCCCATGGAATACACATTTTTATCTAACTTCCTAAAGCCACAGTCGATGTTCCATTAGCAGTGAGTAGGAGGCCCGAGTGTCCTCTGCATTACGCTAATTGTTTAAGCATGACAGGTTATGACTTCAGTCAGAGAGGTAATGTAGATTGGGGGGAAAAAAGTAGGGCACAAACACAATTTTCTAGTTTTTGAGAAGCAATTATAAATAGATGAGAGACCATAAAAATATTACACGTGGGATGGCTTATCAGTAGGATGGGAAAAGCGGCTGGAGCCCGTGCAGCCAAGAGCAGGAGTGGTTCAAAGCTGACAAGTCTAGAGCAATGATTTAAAAATAGCAATGGTAATTCTGCAGCAAAACAGAACAATGAAACCAAGAGTCACCGTACTCAAAAAAGACGTTGGCCCCACACAATGCTCTTTCATTGGGTAAGCTATTTTCATAGCAAACCCAAATTTCAAAATGTCAGCCTGATAAATAGGGGAGATCTAAAAGGATAAAGTCAAGGTATTTTGTTTGAATACTTAAAGAATAAAAGAAACTTATTCTTGTTTCTAAGAATCTTTTAGAGCTTTAAGGAAGAGGATGCTGGGCTTTGATACGAGATTGAGTTACCTCTGGTGTGGATGCTATTTTAACATATACAAACATTAAGTAGGTTTAGATCATATTATGAGGCTCATTTTTATCCCTCTATAATAGAATGAATATTGGTTACAATTCAGTAACCATAACGAACTATAAAAGTTTAGAATATAATGTTTTACTTTGATTTCCGTTTCCTTCTGAATGCGTTACCTAGGCGTGGTAAGATTAGACAGCTGTACAAGCATCTCGTGTCATATAATAAATACCAATCTGGTCAGGTGGCTATGAGCATAGACTTCAGAGTTACACAGTCCTAAGTTTGAGAACCATCTCTCTATCTTGGCTGGGAGAACTTGGACAACATAGAGTATATCTAAGTTTTCCTTTTCTTATTTCTAAAAGGGGGGTGAATAGCACCTGCCCTATGGGGTGATTTTGAGGTTTAAAATAATGAATGCAGGGACGCCTGGGTGGCTCAGTTGTTTAGGCAGCTGCCTTCGGCTCAGGTCATGATTCCAGCGTCCTGGGATCGAGTCCCACATCGGGCTCCTTGCTTGGCAGGGAGCCTGCTTCTCCCTCTGCCTCTCTGCCTGTGCTCGCTCTCTCTTTCTAACTAATAAATAAATGAAATTTAAAAAAAAAAAAGGTTTAAAAAAATAATGAATGCAAAGCACATAGTATGAGCTAAACAGATAGCTGCTATTGTGGTTCCTTTCACTTTTACTGCCTGCAATCTTGGGTAAGCTGTGTGATTTTCGCCAAGTCTCTTGATCTATTTGGCTCTTGAATCTTTGCAGGGACCGGGCTAGGTAGCTTTGAAGTAGCTTTGACTACACACACACACACACACACACACACACACACACACACACACATGCTTATATACATATACATACATATACATATATATGTATATATATAGTCTATCTATACATATATAGCCTATATATAGTCTATATATATAGTCTACACACACACACACATACACACAGAGTCAGTCTTCATAGAAGACTGCATACTTTCAATATGAGGTCTAAAAAGTCTTTTCAAGAACACTGTGGTTCTTTGGAATCAGGAATTTTCATCCCAATCATCCCTCCTGCTAGGTGAAGACTGTCTTAAAACTGAACTCTGTATCTGAGACTAGAAATGAAATCATAACTGATTTCAAGAGCTAGGCATATTGGAAAAGCTGGCAAGAGCAGTTTAACTCTATATACCAGCTCTGTCTTGGAGGTACATTCTTATTACAAATCATTTAAAACTAGGAAAGATGTTTCAGTTACTAGCTTGTTCTGCTCTAAATCCCCAGTTGGAAACACACTTAGAATGAAATAGGACCCAGAGAGGAACAGGGTGCAGTCCTATCCCAATCTCTTCAGCATTGTTATTTGCTCTGCGATGAGAGAGAGAAAAGCCATCCATAAAGTTCCAAGTGAATTAGAGAGTGGAGCAGCTGCAAGAGTCCAGGGCTGATTTCAGACTATGTTCTGACATTGATTATGCCTGCCTTTGCTATTGAGTGTCATTCCAGTCAATGGGATTACAAGAGGGAGTTTAAGGAAGCACAGAGAGAAAATGATACACAGAAGCACAAAGAAAGTAGTAAAAGGAAAAGCTCAAGAAAGGCTAAAGTATCTTGGCATTTGGATGGAAAGGCCAGGGTGGAACCCCTATCAAGAAGGGTAACAGGAGTGCTTGGCCATCCTCCTGCCAAATCCTGCCACTTCCACAGAAAATCCAAGATCAATTTTTCATTTTTCATCTTCCCATCCTCATCTACACTGAGACAATATTAATTAGATTTGGAAATTGTTTTGGATTATTTCCAAAAATAAATATGGAAATCCTGTTTTCATGATCTTGAGAGAAAACTCATGAAGACATGGAAGGCAATTAAGCATTCATTCATGATAGTAACAATGTATTACTTTATATACTACTGAACATTTTAAAATGCATTTCTATGTATTTTATTTCCCTTGGCCCTTACAGATACGCAATGATACTGTAATCTCCTCTCTATCAATTGCATGCACTTGGCTGCAAGTAACAGAAAACACCACCAAAATATCTTTAACAATAAAAAAGGCACTCTTAGTTCAGCTTTGTGGGCAGATTTCATGGTTGGTTAATTCAGTGACTCAACATTGTCATCGAGACTCCCAGTTATTTCTGTCAAACTGATATCGTTAGTGTTGCCTCCATCCCCAGACTGGTGGGAAGATGGCAGTTTCTTCCCCCATGGCTTCCTTAGGAGCAAGAACTTTCTTCCAAAAGACATCCTGCAGACTTCCCTTCATGTTTCACTGGCCAAATTTCATCACATGTGCTTCTTGAGCCCATCCTTAGTAAGAGGAACGGGAGTACTTCTTTACCAGTCCAGCCTATTCCTGGGGCTAGAGATGGAGCCATGGGTGCCCTGAGGTCCATGGCTGCATGGAGACTGGTGGAGGACACAGAACAGAAGGGGTTTATGTTACAAAGGAAAAAGTGGGAAACGATCCCAGGTACACAACTCACAGTGTCTCCTCCACCTCATGTACACCAGCCTCAGACTGGTGAAGGGATTGCCTAAGGAGTAACAGAGCCACGGTTGATCAAAGTTGTGCTTGTTTACAAAGGGTGTGTAGCATATTCATAGAATTGAGAACACTTCTGCTAGAAGATGCTAGTAAGGTCATCAAATCCTCTCCCTACCCTAGTACTTTGAGAGTATGGGCCTTGGTTTCACTAGCTCCTCAGACAGAAGAACTGCAGAAGAATACTGCTGCATCATCTTGAATTGAACTTTGCCCCTAAATCTGTTGATCTTCCCTTTGAAGGGCAACAGGGTCATGTCCCACAAAAATGTTGCTTGGTAGGAGAGCAGCCAGGAGGTCTCCTGTCACTGAAGTCCCTTCTGCTCCTGAGCAAGAAGAATGTAAGGGAGGCAGGCACAGGATAGGAGTTTGCTTCTAGCTGAGTATTCCCCAGGAGAACTGGGGGTGGGGATGGGCAGCCCTTTGGACAATGAGCATCCTTCCCATCCACCTATGTCCACCTTCAGATGCCCCTGGGTCCTTCCCTCTCATAGTTCCTACAGTCCTCTCTCTCTTTCATGGCACTGCCTGTCTCACTTGGTGCTTCTTTTTCCTGTTATCATTAAGTCCAGGCTTTGTTTCCATCTGGATTGACCTTGATAAACCTAGAGCAGGACCTGGGACCTGTGTTCAGGTTCTGCAAGTAGAAGGAGCTCAAAAACAGGGTTTGCCTGTGCTAGCCTCTGAGAGAAGCATCTTCAAGATAGCAAACCTTTCTCTTACAAATGTTGCTTGACTGCCCATAGCATCATTCTTGGGTGTTAGTATGCTGCCTGAGTCTTTGTCTCTTTGCTTAACCTTATCAAATATTCTTAAGATTGTCTCCCTTTTAGCATAATTGTAGAACATCTTAGCACTAAAAAAGCCACTTTCCCCCACCTCATCAAAGACATTTTTATTCCGACATGGCAGGGGCAGGGGTGGGTATGCTCCTTATCACTGGGTCTGCCTTACACTGTCAGAGCTGTTGGCCACACACATCACTGGCTGGGTCACCAATCACCTACCCTTTTGTCCTTGGGTCTTTGTCCCCATGATTCAAAGTCCTGGTAGGAGTGGCTGTTTGGCTAATCCTGGGTAGCACCCTTGCCTTGGCGTGTGCTTGTGTGGAGAGATTAGGGCTTGAGAAGGATGAGAGAGGGGGACATTCCTGCTTCAGTTTTTGGAGTGGAAGGGGGTTCTCTGTCTCCCAGCAAGACATTTAAAGTAGAATTTAAATGTTGCGGATTCAAATGTTAGGTAGTCAACAAATGACCAGACTCCATGGTCCTGGGACATGAAATGCCCGAGTTGCTAGTGAAAGAAAGGCTTGGACCCAGCCAGTGTAGAACAACCAACTTCAAGAACACCTACTAGTGAATAGAGACAATCACATAATCAAATATTTCTTCGAACCAATATGGCAGTCCTCAAAATTAGGAGCACTTAATAAAAATACACTTTTCTAAAGCCCACCTTGACATATTGAATCAGACTTCTCTGGGAGTAGGGACCAGGAATCTGCATTTTTCAGAAACCTCCCCAGGTAATTATAATACATTTGGTCCCTAGAGCTCCTCTGGGAAATAGTACTATGTGAGGCCTGGGAGAAGTGACCAACCTAACAGTAAAAACAGCTAAATTTGGGGGCATCTGGGTGGTTCAGTCAGTTAAGCATCTGATTCTTGATCTCAGCTCAGGTGTTGATCTCAGGGTTGTGAGTTCAAGCCCCATATGGGACTCCATGCTCCACTTTTAAAAAAAAAAAGCTAAGCTAAATTTAAGTAGAAATTTCTATATTGAGCACTCTACCCACATTATCTCATTTCAATATTGCAATAGCCCTAGCTGGTAGTACTATTTTACCCATTTTATAGATGAGCAGAGAGACGTTAAGTAATTTGCCTAAAGTCACACAGCTGGTAAGTAGTGGGTACAGGATTTGCACCCCACACTGACTCCAAATCTATGCTCTTAACCCTGAGCAGAAGGTTCCCTGTTAAAGACAAAGAATCTAAATACTGAAGTTTGCAGCCATAGGTCTCACTGAGGTTTCTGGGTCCTGAGGATTGATCCAAAGGAGAATACAGAGAGCCAAAGGTGATTATCACATCCAAAGAGCACGAGGAAGCTTGAAGCTGGAATCATGAAATTAATCACAATAGCTAATATATTCTATTTTAATGTCTTTTAACATTCTAAGATTTGGTTCAATAATCTTGAAACCAGGAGAGAGAGAGAGAGAGAGGATTGATTTTCTATGACATTAGCTAAAACCATATTGTTTTGATTTATTTTTATGGGAGTAAAATTAGCTAGATTCTAGAACCCACCTCAGGTTCAACTAATAGCAATCCTCAGACAACTGGATTTATTCTCCCTGCTTTTGTCTGGGAAAAAAAAAAGACAAATTATAAAGTGATAACCAGAGAGAATTTTGTTTTTGAAAATATCACCTTCCAAGGAATGTTCTTCAGACCAATGCATATTGAACCCAATATCCTATACGTTCTTTATTTGTGTTCAAAGTACCACCCAGTGAGACCTGACATTTGGAAAGATGGTCTGGTGGCTCTGCAAATCCCGACTCCTAGAGCAAACGTGTGTGCACCGTGCTAAACTTGTGAAGGAGTAAGGGTAGCTTGAAACGCAAAGGTTTCATTTCATTGACCAGAGATTTCAATTAACCAGAGAATCCCATTCATTGGACGTATAGTCCTTTCACCACCACTGCTGAATATCATGGTTTCTGTATCTGTGTAGAAGGGAGTGGTGCGTGTGGGGGAGGGATCCATGTGGGAGAGGGATGTGAGGAGGAGAGGTTAGCCTCTGTAGTACATGCACTTCTGAAAAGAAATGAGGGTTAAGTGTTCTGTATATAACAAAAGATATCAGTCACCTTGATGAGTCTGGATTCAACATAGTGTAAAAAAAAGTGAGAGTTTCAGAAAAAGAAGAGTAGCTTCCTGCCTGTCTGAATGGTGGGTCCCATTGGGAGGCAGAGAGATGTACAAAAGTCTTTTTGCACCCATGATCCTTTGATCCTTTATTTTTATAGGAGATAAGACAGTAATTTTTCTACTGACCCACAGGAAGATTTCTAAGAGAAGACCAGAAACCACCCAGGATTATAGTGAATTTATAAAGCCAGCAGAAAGCATATATAAAGATGATTTCTTTCACTGTATTTTATATTTCACTTTCCATTAAAGAAAACACTAACAAACAACATTATCTTTCCTTTTTTATCCTACATTCTTAAGAAATGTGAAGGAGAGATACTGTGAATATCGTTTGGAGGCCAAGGAGAATCTAGCCAGCCTGTTAGGCTCAGGAGGCCGAGAGGGAGGCCGAGAGGTGACGAAGAGGAACTTCCGGGTCCTTTGCTGCCCTCTGCCTGTATCCTCTCCACTAACTAGCTCTACCTTCCATTAATCATCTATCATTAACCATGTGGCCTCTAAATATTTTCTGCCTGAAATCCCATCCCATCCCCATCACTGCTATAAATAGCATCTTGGTCAGGAAAAAAAAAATGATCTTGAATCATGAATGCCATTTCTTGGAAGAAGACTTGTAAAAACAAGTAATTCACTGGAGAAGTGAACTTTCCACTTGAAGGAAGAGAAATCAGAAAAGAAGGGGACCCTGCAATTTTCACAGATGTTTCTCACATGGTGAGGCTAGGTGCTTGTCCTCCACTGCAAGGCAAGTGGCCCTTGGTGTGTGTCTCAAAGCATCCATTGGATTTCCCCCGTCTATCTCAGTGGGAGTTTTTGAGGCATGGGAGAGAAAGAGACTTAGTGACCTTTAAAGCAGCAAATCCAATTGTAGTGTCTACTGCTGACTTTACGGTTGCTTCAGTATTTCAGTGGAGGTTTTTAATAGAAAGGAGGTTCAGGAGCCACACGTTTGATTTTGACTTGACCACTGGGAATTACCATATTTGGCCATTTGGGAGGTATTATAAATGTTCTTTAGTGTCACTTACTACATGGCAATCAAATCCTAGAACTTGTTCTGAGGAGGGCAGAAAATGGTAGCAATGTATGAGCCAGTGGGTGTGGAACAAAAGAGCTAGTGAAAAAATGAGTTTTTCTGTTGAGTTAAAATCGACAAGTGAGTCTGTGGACTCATGGCCTTTACAGCGTACAAGGCTGGCTTTCATTTGAGAAGGGATGGATTCAAGGCAGTGTTGGAATAAAGGTAGTTTGTGTCCTCTTGTCTGGGATAAAAGTTGTTCCATTCTCATTTTGGACAATTCTGAAAACAAAGCCAGAAACATTTTCCCCATCAAGGTACCTTCTGTGTTCTGGTTTCAGTGAAGTAACACTGAGGCTTTCTGTGGAGATTGACAACTGCAAAGGAAGGTGGGTGAGAAGGGACCAGTCACAAGGGGGCTTACATGCCCCTTCCGACTAGCTGGAGAAGGGCCCCTTGATAACTGCAAACTGGGTAGCCATTGCTTTTGAATAATTGCAAAGCTACCATCAGCAAGAAACAAAAACCTTGAGAAGTAACTAGAACCAGGATGGTGGGATGTGGTGGTTATCCAGGGGAGACATGACCAGAGCATGACCTGAAGAATGGAGATGAACGGGCATGGGAGAAAGGGAACATGAAGGTACAGCTGGCAGTATTCAGCAAGAGAAGAAATGCTGAGTGAAGCGAATGGAAGAGGTCACATTAATTCCAGATTTTTATTTTTTTTTTTTTGTTTGAGTGCCTATAACCAGGAGACATTGCCCTATGTGATGGGTAAACGAAGGTGATTGTGATTATGATTCTCTTTGAGCCAGTCTTGAAAACAAAATGGTACATTCACATGAACCCATGAGGAAAAAAAGGACCAGATAGATCTATGTGTCACCTACATCTTTTTCCAGACTGCTTGTTCTTATTGAGTGGCTTATTTATGGAATGCCTGGAGGGGGATAAAAAGCCATACCTAGACACAGAGTCAAGTAGTGTAGCATATTTTGAAAGTGTTCCCCAAATGATTTAGCAAAGCCACACACACACAAAAATGTAGTGAAATGGGAATAACCAAAGTATACCAATCAACTAAGATGTTATTGAATGTATTGAGTCAGTAAACAATTATATTAGAGGCCAAATAAAAAAGACCCCCATGCATAAATGTCTTCTGAAAATTGTATTATTTTGAATTTAGGCTATAAAAAAATTCTGATGACCTCTACTTGCCTGACAGGGAAGATAATATTCCTCAACTTTGTTCACCCACTATGAAGGGTACTAACTTTCCATAATAAAAAATTAAGTACATGAAAGTTCCAGCATATTTCTTAGCATAAAGTTAGTACTTTATAAATGTGAATGAGTTGAATCTAAAATTAAGTGAGATTCCCACACAGTTTGAGTTTTATTGCTAAGCTCTTTTATCGTTTCATTTCGATTTATATAATATATGTTCCGTTATAACTACCTGCATCCCTCTTCTATCCTTCTGAAAAGAATCATCTAGCTTTTGTTCCTATTTCCCTGTTTTCTTCCCATCGCAAGGCTTTGCCCACCTACTCCTCACTTAAACTATCTGAAAGGAGTTACTAGTTGCCAAATTCAGTGTCATTTTCCTTTCTCCTTTTACCAGACCTTGCTGGAATATTTGACACCATTTTTTTTTCTTCCATCTGTATTCACTTTTGGCTTCCTGGACATTTATCTCTCTTAATTCTTTGCACACCCTTATCCCACCCCAATCTCTCTAAATTAATCTGTCTCAGTTTCCTCTGAAGTTTCTACCTCCTTTCTCCAGGCTTTAAATGCTGTAGTTCTTTATAGGCCTATCCTTCTACCCTCTGTCTGGCTCTCCTTTCCCTAGTTGCGCTAGTTTTTGGGTATAAAAACACATCAGAGGCTTCAACTGCCACCTGTAAGCTTGTGACACCAGATCTGAGGTGTAGCTGAGGTCTCCCTTGGGGTCCAGGGAAGCAGCATCAACTCCCGGGAAACCTTCCCCTGGGATGCCATGGATAGATAGCTTAAAAACTCATTCTGACCTTCTACCCCATAAGTTTCCTCCTTTATCCTCTATCTTGGTGAACGATCACACCACCCTCCCAGTAGCCAAAACCATAAATCTGAAGCTCCTCCTTCACTCTTCTCTCAAGCTCAGAGGACACCATGTCTGTCCTCAGCTGGTGTTGTCTTTCTCACTCCTAGTGCTATTACTTGAGTTCGAACCCTTCTCATGGCAGTTACTCCCATTCTTCTTGCTGCCAGTCTCGCCATTCATTCATTCATCCTTTCATTCATTCACAACACAACTATGAAGTGTCTGCTACCATCTAGGCCTTGTGCTTACAGCAGGATCCTTTAGGTGAGCACAGCAAACTTGTCCTCTTCTCACTGAGACCCCACAGGGGCCCACACCCAAATAGGATCATGCCATTGCCTGTTCAGCATCCTTCAGCAGACTCTCAGGATTCAGGACTGTGTCTGCCTTCCTTAGAGTAGTTTGGAGTGGCTTATGTGAGGTGCTGCTCATCGCCTCCCCAGGGGAACCTTGACTGCAGCTGGGCAAAGAGCCATCCAGAATACAAGCCATCATCTTCCAGACTCCCATGCAGCCAGGGTGCCTCATGAAACTGAAAATCATGGAGCGCTACACCAGTGTCAATCTACATACCCCCTCATCTTTGGGTGAAGGAGAATTTATCCTTTATCTTGATGAAGGCACTATTATTTTGCAATCTTATATTATATGCAGTTGAACTTAATCTGACTAATGAGACTTATAAAGATATTTACAAGGTGAGCCTTTCTTACCTCTCCAGAATTATCTTACTCCCCATGTAAGTACTGGAGCCCCACCAACTCCCGCTTACTTACTCTCTCTCTCTCTCTCATATACACACACACAAACTCATACACTCACACACACTCCTTCATGCCTTCTCTGCTGTTCCTTCTGCCTGCAACACTCTTCCCTCTTCCCTTTACCCTTTTACTGCCCAGGTTCAAACATCACTTCCACAAGGAATAATCCTTCACTACCCCTTTCCAGCTTGGTATTAGTGCCCCTCTTAAGTGATTAAGTCTTAAGTGCACTTAAGTGCTTTAAGTCCTTTTAATCTCATGCCCATTATATTTCTTGTTTCCTTGTCTGAGTTCTTTACTAGTCTGTGAGCAACTTGCGGGCAGGGGTGCATAGGTACCTGTTCAAATGAATAGCTTGCACTATAGTTTTTCTTGCCTCTCTGCCAACTTCATGCCAATCTCAATGGAAGAAGAAGTTTGAACTAACAGGGTTTGATGATTTGACCAAGGTTGATCTTAGAAGCATTTTCCCCATTTTCCCCCACTGTTGTGTGCACGTGTGTGGCAGTGGGGTGACCTCATCTGAATGGGAGAAACTTGCTGAAGTATAACCTTTCCCTCCAAAACGAGGGAAAGGGAGTACAGCAGTTTCCTATGTACTCTTCTAGGTCCTACGATAGGCTACCAACCTAGGAACATGCTCCCCACGTTGTTAGTGTTCACTTGGTAATCTGTTCCATACCCAGGGGTTAGACTGAGCCATCTGAAATCCAAGGCTCACCTCACTGTTAACAGACTTGACCAGATCTGCTTCCTCACTGAAGATGTCCAGCCTCCTCAGTGGGGCACAGGACACCTTTCTCTTTCTTTGGCTTCTTCTCTTACTACCATTTTACCTTTTCTTTTGTACACTAAAGTGCCTGTCCTTTGCAGACAGCCCATATTGTTTATCTTCTCCAAACCTTTGTTCCAGCTATTTCCTCTGCCTGGATTGTACCCCCCCCTTCCTTCTAAAAATGCAAGCTCTACCTATTGGTTAAAACCTTAAACTTTGATGCAGGAATCTTCCTTCCCTGGGAACTCCTCCCTGGGACCCCATTGTCTGGGTTAGATGTAGCCCCTCTAGGCCCCTCCTGTACCCAGCACACTCATTTTCCTTCCTCAGCATTTAGTAACTCATCTCTGGTGTGTTGGCCCCTCCAGAAGTAGGAGCTGAATCTTGTTCATCTTTGAATCTTCACAAGACTGACACTTGGCTGGTGTTCAAATTTCATTGCATTAATACATAAGCAAAATATTTAATAGAAAAGCTCTCAGAACCAGGTAAATGAACTTACTGCCCAAATTTTCCTTGATTTGCTCTGACAAGCCATCAGTCTGCCCCTTTGCACATTTCCACTCCTTGGATGGGATAAGTAGTTTAATAAGCTCAGGTAAGAGTTTGAAGTTGCATCTTAGGAATCAGCCCAGTTGTTGGAGGAGGAGTTGGGACTGATGGTAAACCCCTTCATTTAAACAGTGGGCTTCTGTTAAAAACTGTGAACATATCCCCCACCCCCCAGCTCTGAACATGACCACAGCTCCCTGTCATGCCACATCACACCACAGGGGGATTTGTGGTGCTTGCTTCAACTCCAGAGAGCTATCATTCACCCAGAGAATAACGTGATGTCCCGTGAACTCCTCCACCTGATAAACTGAGGCAGCCCAGTGGGCAACTTTGGGGCTGCTTGGTGGAAGTGCCATTTTCCATGTGTGTCTGAGACACCTGGCTGCCATCCTTCCAGACTGGGTCCCCTCCTTGCAGATGGAAAAGACCAGAGATTCATGTATATGGAGGCCCGGTTGGTGCTAACCAAAGGTTACTTAGAACCTGTGAAATCTTGGGTAAGTTACTTAACCCTCTGTGCTTTAGACTTCTCATGATAGGTATGATAATGCCTATGGCTTAGGCTGATTGGGAAGACTAAATGAGATAAATTATGTAAAAAGTCTTGCAGAGGCTAGTTCCCTAATAAGTGCTTAATAAATGTCAGCTGCCATTATTACCATTATTAAATGTCTTCTGGTCTGTGGTGCCTACATCAACCTCATCTTGAGAACTCAGAAAAAAACTCCCTCAGAGGGAAAGTTAAATGAAAGTGTAAGCCATAGTCTCTGTGTTGGGATTCAGAATCATTTCATTGAGGAAGAGTACGTCTCATGTCATTTACTGATCTAAACAGTAAGAACAAAAGCAAAAAAATTTTGAATCTGTTTCCATGTTGTATTATTATTCTATTTTTTCCTTTGCTCCCCTTTTTATTCTGTCACTAACTTGCCTGTGCAAAAGTCACCTCTTAGGTCCCTCACGTTGATTTGGCTCAATTATCTTTTGGAGCAGCTCTGACCTGCCGATTTATGTGAAGTGGCAATACCTTTCTTCCTTCCCCAGGGGATCTCAGCCCTCTTTTCACAGAGGAGGTTCTGACAGAAAGTAGTCCTTGCTGTTTTTAAATACCAACCTCTCTTGCCTACCTTACAAGATGTAGCTGGCATCATCTTTCTGGTCAAGTGACTGTGTTTTCTACTGAGGGAACTTGAGATGAAGCAAAGGTCAGGAGACAGGCAAAGCCAGGAATATCCTAAGTCCAAAGGGGCCTTGATAGGAGAGGATCCTGGGGCCCAAGGTATAGATAAGTAAACAATTGCACTAGCTTTGCTTTTGTACCCAGTGGGGTTTGCCTATTTCCTTAGGCCTCCTATTTGCCATTCCCTTCACCAGCTTCTTTTTTTCTGCTGGTCCTTCAATGCTCATGTTCTTCAAGGCTCTGCTCATGAGCCTGGGTTCTCACGCTTCACTTTCCCTGGGAGATCTCAGCTATCCCAGAGCAACTGGAACCAGATCTATCTCCCGAGCTTCAAACAAGTACATCCAACCACCTTCCAAATGGTTCCCATTTGGATATCCCACAGGTCACTCAAACTTGATATAACAGAAAGCACACCAACAGTCTTTCCTCCTCCCTCGAATATGCTTCTTCCTCAGAGTTCCCTATTTTGGCAAATGGCACCATTCCCCAAGGTTTACTCAAGGAGCAACCTGGAAGTTGACCCAGACTTTTCACTTTCCCTGTCCCTATCCTTTCAATTAATGAATTCCTATCAACTCCTTTAGTTCTTTTCCATATCACCACAGGCATCCTGGTCCAGACCACCAGCACCTATTTGCTGAGCCAGTACAAGATCATCTCAGCTGACTTCTCTGCATCTAGGCTTGTTCTAGTCCATTCTGCACCCTGCAGCTGATTGGATAGTCTAACACTGAAAATCTACCGGATCTAACACTTTCCCATTGTCCTAGGAATAATGCCCTAAGCACACCTTAAGGACCACAGTCCAGCCATGATCTAGCTGCCACCTGCATCTCTCTCAGCCTCTTTCTATTTTTGTGCTCCAGCCACACAGAGCTTCATTCAGTTCCTCAAATGTCCCCATGCTTTTTCTCACCTTCGCACCTCTGCACCAGCTAGTGCCTCTGCCTGTAGTGCTTGTCGACTCTCGGTGTCTGGCTCATCTCTGCTCTTCCTTAACCTCCCAGCTTACACACCACTCTCTCCAGGAGTACTTCTCTGACCCCTAAGCTTGCCCACAACCCTTGTTCAGTGTTTGCATTGCTCTTTACTTCCACCAGCCTAAATCGTAATCACTATCATTTGTTCAAGAATTGTCTTGGATAATGTGTGAGAATAGGGAACATATGTCTATCTTATTCAATTGTATTTTCATTGCCTGTCATTTTGGGTACAGTCATTTGGCTCAATGAATATTTATTCATTATTTAAATAAATGAATAAAAGACCAAAAATATCTCTTCATTGTTTCATTTTGAATTTTTCTAATCATCAGTAAGATTGAACTATTTTGGAGTTTATTGTTCATTTTTTAATTAGTTGCCACTTCATATTCTTGGCTTCCTTTTTTTGTTGTTATTAATTGTTAATGAGTTTTTGCAAATTGAAGATATTAATTCCTTTATATTTTATAAATAATTTTTCTTTTTAAAAAATATTATTTATTTATTTATTTATTTGAGAGTGGGAGAGAGCACAAGCAGGGGGAGGGCCAGAGGAAGAGGGACAAGCAGATTCCCCACCTCTGATTCAAGGCTCAATCCTAGGACCCCAGGGTCATAACCTGAGCTGAAGGCAGATGCCCACCAACTGAGCCACACAGATGTCCTTGTAAATAATTTTTCTAATATATTCTTTATTTTTTACTCTTGGCATTTTATTCCTCATAGGTAAAAGCTTTAAGTTGTTACATATTCAAATTGATCAATCCTTCACAGGAGGATTAAAAAGGGCTCTCATACAAACTTATGTTTATAATCACAAAGTCAGAAAACATACCACATACTTCCTCTGTGGGCTGATGTGGAGGAGTATGCCTATAAGGAAACATTGCATTTTACTTTGTTACAATGTTGTAAAGCTTTTTGTAGAGGCTTTTGTTTTTCAAACAAATATATTGAAGAATGAATATTAAAACTTCCACTTCCTAGGGATGGAGTAGATATATTTCCCCCTATTCCTCCTGCTTAGTAAAACTAAAATCTCTGGACATTACATAAAAACAAAATACAAAACTCTGGAAGGTAGAAAAAAGAAGGCAGACCATCCAGGGAATTTACAACCCCAAGAATGCCAAGGGACACAGACAAAACCACCCCCAACAAAATCCTGCTCTCTCTCTAGCTAAAGGGCTAGGAGAAATGCAATCTGGCAAGACAGAAAATGTTTGGAGGATAACCACTCTATTCTAGTTCAACATCAAAGAGGAAACTGAGCATACTTCCACCCAGGCCAGCAAAGGTTAAGTGGAGAGGATAACTTACATCCACCTGAGGCTATAACAAGGTACCCAAGCCCCCCTCTTTCCTGTTGGGGTAGTGCCAGAAAAAGCCAAAGAGAGCCAAATCTTCTTAAGGTCCCTTGCCATCCAGTGTCAGGAGAAACCATGTGGGGAGATAGGACTTCCACTTCCCCAGCAGTAATGAGACACCTTTCCTCTCCCCACTGGAGTAAAATCAGGAAGCCTAGGGGAGAGTCAGGACTTTCACCATCACCCAGGAGTAATGAGGCCAATCCCACCATAGTGTGGATGGAGGCCACATGGAAAGCCAGTACTTTCATCTCCACCCAGGAGGATAAAAGATTCCCCCCCATCACTCTGCCCATCTGGTGTCAATGGAGGCCAAGTAGGGAAATGTTCATTTCTACATCTACTGGCAACAGTGAGGCAGCCTCCTGGCACGGTGTCAGGATAAGCCAGATGAAACAGAATTAAATAAGATCCAGAGTCTCCTAACTTAATATGTAAATGTTCTGGTTTGAATTGAAAATCACTCCTCATACCAAGAATCAGAAAGATCTTAAACTGAATTTTAAAAGACAATCAAGAGATGTCATATGCATTTCCTGGGACTGCTGTAATAAGTCATCCCAAAGTTTGCATAAAACAACAGAAATTTATTCTTTCACAGTTCCGAGGGCCAGAAGTCTGAAATCGAGGTGTTAGTAGGACAGAGCTTCCTTCAAAGCTCTAGGACAGATACTGTTACTTGCCTCTTCCAGCTTCTGATGACTCCAGGTATTCCTTGGCTTATAGCTGCATCATTTTAATCTCTGCCAATAGAGACATATTGCCTCCTCTGTATTTCTCTTATAAGGATGCTACCTATCATTAGATTTAAGTACTGCTCAGATAATCCAGGATAACCTTTATAACTTAAGATCCTTAATTACATTTGCAATGACTTTTCCCAAATAAGGTAACATTCACAGCTTCCAGGGATTGGTGTCTGGATATATCTTTTGGAGGGGCAAATATTCAACACACGATGAGTGTCAACACTGACATAATACGGATGTTGAGTTATCAGACAAAGATTCTTAAATTGCATGGTGAAAAAAACAAAAGCAAAACAAAACAACAACAACAAAAAACCTTCTATGAGCAATTATGAACATGCTGGAAACAAATGAAGAAATAGAAAGCCTCACCAAAAAATAGAAGATAATAAGAAATATTAAGTGGAACACTTAAAACATACAATACAGAAGTAAAAAGCTTAGTGGTGGTCTCAACAGCAGAATAGAGGGGACAAAGAAAAGAACCAGTGAACTGGAAAATGAAATAGAAATGACCCAATCTGAAAAACAGATTGAAGTAGATTGAAAAAAAAATAAACAGAATCTCAGGGAGCTGTGGGACTATAGCCAAATATCTAACACTCATATCACTGGCATTTCAGAGAGAGAGAGAGGAGAAAGATGAGCTACAAAAGCGCTCAAAGAAATAATGAGCCACAAGTCAAATTTGACCAAAGTCATAAACCTACAAATTCAAGAATCTAAGAGAATCCCAATTATGATAAAGATGAAGAAATCCATGTCAAGATGTATCATATTAAATATCTGAAAATTAAAGACAAAAATAAAGTTCTTAAAGCAGCCAGAGAACAAGTGTACCTTCCTATAGGGGAAACACAATTCAAGTGACATTGTATTTCTCATCATAAACCAGGGACTAAGAACTGGCACAGTATTTTTTAAGTGCTGAAAGAAAACTATCAATCCAGAATCCTGTACTCAGTAAAAATATCCTTCAGGAATGAAGCAGGAATCAAGATATTCTCAGATGAAGGAAAACTAAGAGAATTTGTCTTCAGTGGACCCACCTTAAAAGAATGGCTAAGGGAAGTTGTGTAAGCAGAGAGGAAACAATGAAAGAAGGAACTTGAGAACATCAGGAAGGAAGAAAACACAGTAAGCAAAAATGTGGGTAAATACACCAGGCTTTCCTTCTCCTTCTGAGTTTCTTAATTATATTCGATAGTTCAAACAAAAAATTATACCAATTTCTAATGTTCCAAATGTTTCAATAGTTAAGGCAATTAATTATATTATACACTGGAGAGGTGAAGAGCATTTACAGAGAAGTAAGATTTGTATACTTTACTCGAACTAGTGAAATCACAATACCAGGGGTGCCTGGTGATTCAGTCACTAAGCTTTTGCCTTCAGCTCAGGTCTGATCCCAGGGTCCTGGGATCAAGCCCCACATCAGGCTCGCTGCTCGGCAGGAAGCCTGCTTCTCTCTCTCCCACTCCCCCTGCTTGTGTTCCCTCTCTTGTTATCTCTCTCTCTGTCAAATAAATAATAAAATTGCTTTTTTTAAAAAAAGAAATCACGACACCAGTAGACTGTGATAAGTTATGTATATTTAATGTAATAGCTAGAGCAATCACTGAAAAATCTATACAAAAAGATGTACTCAAGAACACTATGGATAAATGAAAATGAAATTTAAAACTACATTCAAGTAATGCACAGAAAAGCAGAAAAAAGAAAAAAGAAAATCAACCAGCTAACCAAAAAATGAAGGTGAGAATAAGCAGAAAACAAAACAAAACAAAAATGGGAGACTTAAGCTTTATCAGATCATTAATTACATTAAATGTGAATAGTCTAAATATACCGGTTGAAAGATTGGCAAAATGGACCAAAAAACATGACCCAACTATATGCTATCTACAAAAATTGTACTTCAAATATGGTATAAATAGGCTGAAAGTAAAAGGATATACATAGTCTATTAATCAAAGGAAAGCAGGAGTAACTATATCAATATCAGACCAAAGACAATTACCAGAGACAGAGAGGTACATGACATGATAGAAGGGTCAACCTACCAAGTAGACACAATAATCCTGAATGTTTATTTACCAAACAGCAGAGCTGAAAAATACATGAAGCAAAGCTGGTAGGACCAAAAAAGATAAATAGAAAAATCCACAAGTATAGCTGGAGATGTCAACACCCTACTCCCAACAATTGATAGAACAACTAGAAAGAAAATCAGCAGGGATATAGAAGAACTGAATATCATCAATCAGCAGAACCTAATCAACACTTAAAGAACATTCCACCTGACAGCAACAGAATATGCATTCTTTCCAAGTACCTTGGAACATATAACAAGATTGATAATAATCTGAGCTACAAAACAAACCTTAACACATTTAAAAGAATTGATACCATACAGAGGGACTTCTTGACTACAATGAAATCAACTTGAAAACACTAACAGAAAGATCACCAGAAAATTGGTAGCACTTAATGCGTATATGAGAAAAGCAGAAAATCCTCAATTAATAAACTAAGCTTCCACCTTGAAAGAACTTAGGAAAAGAGGGGCAAAATAAACTTTAAACAAGCAGAAGGAAGGAAATAATAAAGATAAGAATGGAAAACAATGAAAATCAGAATAGAAAACCAATAGAAAAATTAATAATGAAAAGAGCCGATTCTTTGAAATGAACAAGAAGATTGGCAAACCTCTATTAAACCTGGCAAACTAAAAAAAGAGAAGACAAATTACCAACATCAGAAATGAAACAGGGGCTATCACTACAGACCTTGCAAATATCAAAGGACAATAATGTAACACTAGGAACAATTCTACATGCATGTAATTAACAACTTAGACAAAATGAACTACTTCCACAAAATACACAAATTATCACAACTTTTCTGCTATGAAATAGATAATTTGCATATACCTATATTTATTAAGGAGATTGAGTTTGTAATTTTAAAACTCCCCAAAATGAAATCTCCAGGCCCTAACGTTTTTACTGGAGAACACTACAAAATGTTTAAAGAAGAGTTAATACCAATTCTACACAATCTCCCTCAGCAAATGGAAGAAAGAATACTTCCTAATTCATTTTATGAAGCTAGTAGTACTCTGATATCAAAACTAGACAAAGACAATAGAGGAAAAAACTGCAGCCCAATATCCCTCAGTTTATTTTTGACAAAGATGCAAAGCCATTCAATGAGGGAAGCACAGTTTGATTTTCAACAAATGCAATTGGACATTCACTGGTCAAAAATGAATCTTGACTTATGTCTTATCTTATGTAAAAATTAACTCAGTTTGGCCATAGACTTAAATGTGAAGGCTAAAACTTAAAACTTTCTGAAAAAAAAAAATAGGAGAAAAGCTTTGAGACCTAAAAATTCTTTGACTTAACACAAAAACCATAGTCCATAAAAGGAAACATTAATAAATTGGACTTGATCAAAATTAAAAACATCTTTCTCTGAGAAAGATCTTGTTGGAAAAAATGAAAAAAGACAATACACACTTATCACAATGGCTAAAATAAGGAATTTGACAACACCAAATGCTGATGAGAATGAGGAGGAACTGGTCATTCATACAATGCTGATGGGACTCTAAAAAGGGTACAGCCTCTATGACAAATATCTTGGCAGTTTCTTAAACTACTAAACATGAAATTATCATATGATCCAGCAGTTGTACTCCTGAACATTTACCCCAGAGAGATGAAAGGTTATGTCCACACAAGAACTTGTATATGAATGTTATAGCAACTTTATTTTTAATAACCAAAAATTAGAAACAACTCAGATGTCCTCGAGTGAGTGAATGGTTAAACAATCTATGGGACATTCATAACATGGAATACTACTAAGCAACAAAAAGGGCCAAATATTAATACAGAATAAGAGTGCCTGGGTGGCTCAGTCGTTAAGCATCTGCTTCAGATTGGGTCATGATCCTAGGGTCCTGTGATTGAGTCCCGCATCAGGCTCCATGCTCAGTGGGAAGCCTGCTTCTCCTTCTCCCACTCCCCCTGCTTGTGTGCGCCCTCTCTCACTGTCTCTCTCTCTCTCTGTCAAATAAATAAATAAATAAAATCCTTAAAAAGAAATTTTAAAATGTTAATTCAGAATAATCTGGACAAATCTCTGGAAAATTATACAGAGTAAAAAAAAAAAAGAGCCAATGGTTACATACTGTATGATTCAATTTATGTAACATTCTTGAAATGACAAAATTGTAGAACAGACTGCTAGCTGCCAGGGATTAAGAAAGGGTTGTAGGTGGGAGAGAGGCAGAAAAAAAGGCAACATTCAGAGTCAGTGTGGTGATAGAGATATTCTATATCTTGACTGTCAGTGTCAATATCGAGATTGTGATATTGTATTCAAGTTTTGCAAAATGTTACCCTCTTACATGGAATCTTTCTGTATAATTCTTACAACTCCATGTGAATCTATAATTATGTCAAAATAAAAAATATAAATAAAACCACTAAAACCAGATTTTAGAAGTTGTTATTTAATACTTTCAAGATAATAATACATAGAAAAATTAATTTGGGTTATGTTGACCTTAACAGAGCTAAAACAATTTAAGTTGTAATGGTATAAGTTTCCTTTGTTCCTTTGACCCATTTAACCTACTACTATTCTATTTGGTAAATTTCTGGTTATGTTGGCTTTCTGGTTTTGTTTTCTTTGTTGTTGTTGTTGTTTTTTAATTTTCTGCTTTACTTTGTTTCTTTTGAGAAACCATATCTTTAAGAATCTAGAGAAAGTTTTTTTTTTAGTATAATGCAACACTTGAAAAAGCATTATGCTTCTTTAATTATTCAAATTACAACTGGCCTCCACCTGCCTTAAATTAAATCTGTGATAAAGAATTAGGAAAAAACACTCATAGTTTCAGAAAAACAAAAAACAAAAACAACTAAGAGCATTGTACTGCTGACCACAGTGAACTTTAACTTTTAAACAAAATACTCGATTCTTGAATATTAGAAAGAAAACACAGAATACTTCATTATAATACCTTTGCTCTGTCACGAATGGGGTTGCATTATGAGTATATCACATCCCTCTATCCATCTCGGGCATGAGATGCTTTATCCATTGAGGACCCCACTCCCACCCCCAGGCTTTGCTTGTGACGTTGCTAGTCTACCTTCAGCACACTGAGAACAGGACTAAGTGCTTTGCTACAGTTGAGACCTAACTTGAGTTAGGCTAGCATGGTGGGCTAGAAGAGTATGGGCCTTGGGTCACATGGTCTGGTCCCAGGTCTACCTCTCTCATCTATAAGTCAAGTGGCATTGAGAAAGCTACTTGAATTTCCAGAGTTTAGAAATTTTAAATTTATAACAAAAGACAAACTGTATCTTCTAGCTGAGATTATGAGAAACAGTGATAAAATATATACAAAGACTTGCTAGTAATCTGAGCTCAGTAAGTGACCACCCTTAGAATTATTGTTATCTGGGCTTGTTATGCTCTGTGCCACTGCCACTATGTTCCTATTTCTCCTTGATTTATCCCCTCCAACTGGACTGTGAGTACCTGGAGGGCAGACATGCCACCACTTCGAACCCCGGGATAATGTCTTGCACTCAGTAGGGGCTAAGTAAATATAGTAGTGGACAATGAAGTTGAAGCTTTGAGTGGAGCAACTGGGGTTAGTAAATTATGTGAAGTTCCTTGACATAGCCAGGCACAAGTTTAAGGGCACTGGAATGATCTAGAGAGTTAGGGAAACAGATTTCCTTCTTCACCCCCTCCTTGAGACAGTCTGGTTAAGCCAGCCTAGGAATCTGCATTTTAGCAAGCTTCCTGGTTGATTCCCATGCAGGCGGTCTATGTACTGATCACATTTAGAGAAACCATGCTTTAATCGATACACCTATGTTGTGCCGAGTGTTGTAAAGAGATGCCCATATGACGCGTATATACAAACGAACTAATGATCGTTTCAGTGAAAATTTGGTCTGCGGGGTCATTCAAAAAATCCACTTCATCACTGAGGTGCCAGGCAGTTATTATAAAACTAATCAAAACTTACTTTTCAGAAGTTAATTAACATGTTTTATGTCCTAGTTATCTTAGCCAAAACCATATATGTCCATGCTGTCTTTTTGGCTCCAGCTTGCCTAGGGAAGAGAAAATAGAAATGGAATAAAATGCCCATTGGGCATTAGACTCAAATACATTTATCCTGCAGCAAAGCACGAATTTATGAAGATCACTGCGATGCATTATGCATATAGTCCATCCTCATTTGGCCCCCAAACCGGTCTCCTGGTGGGACGTTTCCTCTCTCTAGCTGCTGCGATTTAGGACAAATGCTTGCAACCAGGAATGAAATGATTGCATTTCCATGGAGTGCTATACGAAAGCATTTCTTTTTAATATTAGGAAAAACTGATACAAAATTAAGCAAATGACGGGTGGCAAGAGTTTATGTCCTCCTTCTACCATAGGGATATAGGGATCGTTTAGAGACAATAGGATAAAAGTGATTTTGTCCTTTTTGAAAACAAGTAATATAGAAAAGAGCTGTTATTTCCTTTGGCTTTTGTACCCAAATTTCAAAATATTGATTATGAATAAAGCCCATTTTCAGATGGATAATATGGATAAAAGAGGAGAACATTTTCTCATTAGGCTACAAAACTGAAAGTAATGATTTTGACATCTTCTCTTCTATCCTTATATTGTTTATAAAGCTACTGTTAATGCATAAATTATCCAAAATAAATTATAAAATCAGTTTACCAAGAAGTCACAGTTCTTTAGAAGCTATTGGTATGTCCTATGTGTGTTCTGGAACTCAGTGATGATCCAACAGCCCTTGACCTTAACACGGGTTCTGCAGTGAAATGAATACAACTGACCCCTGTACAGGCCATCTTCAACATTCCCACCCTGAGAATATGAAAAAAAATTGGACTTTGAAAAAAAAATACTGTATTCTTAGATCTTGATTCTACTCCAACTCTGCAATAATTACAGTAATTACAAAGATAAAGGGTAAAAGTCACAAAGTGCTAGCTGGGACATTCCAGAGCAGGAGAAAGCTTGGCGCCATTTTTATAGTTATGCCTGTTAAGATTTAATAGACGGAAAGTTTCATTAGTGAGCTGTGCTGCAATTAACTTCAAGGAGGTTCCAGACTACTGTATGTTGCTGTTACTGACAGAAAGCTGTTTGGATTTCCCTCTTGAAAGGGTGTATTGGATTTTCAACACTGCAATTGTAAAAACTAGTAAGGGGCACAATTTTTGAAAATGTGATGTAGAGGCTAGTTTTTTTTCTTATCATGGAACACTTAGCAGTAGACTTCGGTTCTTAGCAGTAGACATTTTGTTGACTGTCTGGGAGTGAGTTGTTTGGGGCATGATAATGATGATGATCGACAGAATGAAAGCACAAGCATCCATGTAGCTCTTTTGTCCATCTCTCCTCCTAACTCACAAAATCATGTCCTAATGAATTGTAATGACATCGGAAGCTATTATTTCTCAAAATCAAAGATTTTTCTCAATCATATACTCCACCTTTAATATAAAATGCTCACCCTCAACCCTGAAAAGTTGGCAAATGCCTGAGAATAAAGACTAGGGAATGCAGTGACTTGCTATCCCTCAGTGGCTGGTAAGATTCTGGTCCACTTTTGGAGCTTTGAGTCTAGGTTTTGGAGAGAAGGGTCTCTCAGTAGGAGGTAGCGGAATCCTCCCTGGAGGTTAAAGTGGTGCTCCCCTTTTATATGCAACCATTGAAGTCCAGGTTATTCCTCACAGAAATTCCCACCATACTCTAGGTTGTGTGTTCTTTGGTACCCTTTCTCCAGCACATTATTTAATTTTTCTATCCTACTATGGTAGGGCTAAATTGTTATGGTCCTCGCTGTTGTATTTTATTGTATTAAACAGCAGACTGCTATGGGTCTTTTAATGACTTGAAGAATGAGACCTGCGTTTTATGACTTTTAAAACCTGTCTTGATACTCTTTCTTTCAGTTACAACCCACCCGCCCCCTTTCATTCTACATATGTTTCCATTAATAGGCTGCAGACTTCGGAGGTGTGGTAAGCATGTAACCATGATAAGCACTTTCGGATATACATTAGCTTTGCAAACCACAAGGATACAGACCCATGTCTAGGAACAGTAATTTCATTTGACAAGCCATTATGGAGTGCCTAAAAGGCTAGGGTTTTAGTCTACGTGGAATTATCTCAAGGAGCGGCGTGTTTGCTGCTGTCCGAGCAGCGCAAATGAAGTCTGGAAGTGGGGGGGGGGGGTGGCGTGTGGCACGTATTATTTTACCCTGCATCGTGTGGCAACACACTGTGGCTGAATTGTGAGTGGT
>ML103365.1:41510-72420 GCA_003697995.1 Taxidea taxus jeffersonii
TCCATAAAATTCTAGACCCTCCTTATTCTCCTATACTTTAATTCACCAGACCCAGCCATACTGTACCTCCAGAAGTGACAGGTACGTGAAGAATGGAGACATTGTCCTGGCAAGAAGTCATGCTCAGAGATTCTGCAGTCCCTCAGGTTACATGACTGGACCCAGATCATAGCACACTTCGGGACGTCACTTCGGGACGGGTCCCCACAACCTTCCCCTCACTTCCCGGTTCTCTGTACTTTGATGCCTTTTTGATGTTTTAGAAAGGTAGATTCTGTTTCTCAGAAAAACTTTTTTGGTTGAATTCTGTGAAAATCATTAATTCTTGGGTTAAGGTTGGGTCAGAGTTGAAGAGATCAGCATGTTTATTTGGGTTTTATATATTTACGGCTGGTTTTAGTTTCTGCTCTTAAACACCAGCAGCAAATTCTTGGGGTTTGTGAAACATTGCATCACCTTCTTCTTCGGTCTCCTTGTGACATGGTCCTTGGATTGTGCAGCTGGAAATCAGACTGAGAATTAAAGTCTCTTTGTCACCACTGAGTGAATTCTGACCTCAGGTGTGGTACCTTGGCATGATGTTATATATTTTTAACTTTTCCGTTAATCAACGTGTTTGTTTATCGGTTCTCTCACCAGAGGGTAGTTAGAATTAATTAATCTTTAAAACTCAGGTAAGCAGTGAAACATTATCAGAACTGGCTTGTGTGTGTCATATGGATCACTACATTTTGCATATTTAGCTATCTTTATGGGTCTGCATTCTCATTTGAAGAGACAGTTAACTTTTTATAAGCTTGGACAGTATAATATACAATACTACTAAGCCTAATATTCAAGAATGTTTTCATACATGTCTTAGTATTAATTAGGGAGCAGTTCTTGTTTGACATGTTTACTTTTAATTCTTAATAGGTTTCCAAGTAGGGTAATGCAGTAAGTACCCAGAAAAGCTAACAATTATCTAGTCTAAAGAGCTTTGGATTTCACTGTAAAATTAAAATTGTGGGGAAATTGTGTTTTCAGTCTACTCATATTAACCTTTTCTTATCCATATTAGCTAAAGGTTAACTTGTTCTTGCCATTTTTATGAAGTGAGAAGCAGGAACTTTGTCTTTTTATGAAAGGAAGCACAAGAGTTGCCAAGCATTCATTAGAGATTGAAATTAGAAGCGACTGTGAGATTAAGTTAGAATGTAGCTCATTGTACAAGCCCAATTTGGACTTTTGTAAGTGCTGATATTAAGAAGAGTGAACATAATTGCATATATGAAATTAACCTTCATTTTACCCTGTCTGGTGCTAGGGCACATTGGGAGACGGCACTGTGATTTCCTAGAAGGGAAATGCATCCCCATGGGTGGGTGTCCCTGTCCCTGGGCACCAGAGCTGGGGGAGGGGGTATGCTTTAAGTGTAGCCGGACCAAGGGAGATAATTCCTGTCTTTTTCTTTTTTTTATCTTTTCCTCTCTCTCTCTCTCTTTTTTTTTTCCTGCCTTCACCACTGTATTACCAAATAACTAACTCAATTTATTTCTCTGCCTCATAAAACTGAACAATATAGCCAAAGAAAATATCATTACTATCTTCACAAAATGGCACAGTGGAAAGGATTGTTGAGTTTCCAGGTCTCGTTTCACAAGTATTCAGGGAATGAGAGGGCCTGACAGGGAGGAGAGGGGTAAGAGACTGGCTGACTGGCCAGGGTTTGATGGGAGAGTCATCTCTGGTAACTGTAAGGCATTTGATAATGGCACCTTCTCCTAGGAATCTGTGGAAACAAAAATGGTAAATAACTCCTGTTTATTAGAATTTCAAAAAATTGGTTTAAAAATGTTTAACCTCCCCCAAAGAGAAAGTGAGCACCCTAAATTTAAAACACTAGTCTCCAGTCAGTGAGGTGAACTTTTTGCTAGAATTCGTCTCATAATTTCTAAATGAGTGAACAGAAATAAGAAAGGTATTATACTATTTTATGCTGAATTAACCTCACTATATACTGCTAAAGATCTATCTCTGGAGACACATCATAAAAACTAAACACTTTTACCACCATGGCAGTATTAAAAAGTATTTCATATTTTACTATTAGGGTGTAAAATTACTAATCAAGGGTGGGAAATGACCAGAAGAAAACAGGAGAAAAAGAGACTCATTGAAACATGCTGAAATATTACCAAGCTTTCATTGAATGCTTTCACTTGTGTTTTACTTCTCATCTTTTAAGGCCAACACCTTTTAAATAAAAGACAATTTGTTAATAATAGAGAGCCATAGTAAATAACTTGCAAATGAACAAATTCTATTTTGTCCAATGGGATCATCAAATCAGAATAATTTCTCTAAAGGCAGCATTGATTTCAGTGAAGTCCAAACTTCTTTTAGTTTGTGGACCCCTACTGTATTGGAGAATTGCATTCCCTCATGCTGACACTAAAATGCCCCAGAATTAAGGGAATGATTATGTTGGTTTTGGAAGAAGGATGTTGGATTAATGTTTGATTTTTAGTAAATCCAAAAAACTTACTTTTGAATAAAGAGGCAGACATGGCCATATATTTTTTAAGAACTTGCTTCTAGAGAGCATTTCCCAGGTCCTTTTGATCCTTCAGTGTTTCCCTAGGGTGAACCACCCTTTTCAGAGAAAGAGCTGGAAGCCAGGACACTTGCCTTGCATTTGGATTTCCTTTGTGTTGTGTCATAGGTAGCCTTCTGAGACCCTCTAGTCTTTAGTTTTCCCCACTTCTGCTAGGTTTCCCTCCTTATATATGGCAAGGAAGACTGAGAGATTTAGGTGATGAAGTTGGGACGCTTTCTTATGAAAGGCAGCCTGTGCTCTGGAGTCAGACTGCATGCATTCAAATTTTAATTCCACCAGGTACAATGCCTTGGTTTTATCATCTGTAAAGTGAGAATAATAATGGGTTCTATCATGGAAGGATTAGGTAAGTTAATATATGTAAAGGGTTTAGAGCAGTGCCTGGCACAAAATCACTGCTAAGGAAATGCTATTATTATTGTGTCATTATTATTATCTTCCCAGTTTCAATGCAAAGGATGCCTCCTCTCTGAGCTTTCCTGGTTCTCCTAAGCAGGGTTGTAGCTGGTGCCTAGTACTGGTAGAACAACTGGATTTTTTTTCTTTTTTAAATATTTTTTTTATTTATTTGACAGAGATCACAAGTAGGCAGAGGGACAGGCAGAGAGAGAGAGGGAAGCAGGGTGCTGAGCAGAGAGCCCGATGTGGGACTCCATTCCAGGACCCTGATATCATGACCCGAGCCAAAGGCAGCAGCTTAACCCACTGAGCCACCCAGGCGCCCCTCAACTGGATTTTTTTTTAACAGCTTGTTTCCATGTTTATCTGCTCACTAGAGTATAAATCTCATGATAGGGACTGGAGGATGGTTTTTATTGGTGTATTCCTCAAATAGCGCAGTTCCTGGCATTAAGTAGGCATCCACTGTTGATGAATGAATAAATGTGTGTTTTGCTTATTGTCTCCCAATATCCATTCTCTCCTTTCTTTAGCAATAAAACTTCCAAATTTTAGGAGATCATATAGCTGTCTAGCTAACGACCACATTCCCCAGCCTCCCTTTCAGCCAGCTACAGCCATGCTTGATATGTGGTTCAAAGGCAACCAGATTTCTAGTGCCAGCAAAGATTTACCAATGTGTTGTTCAAACAGATTTACCAATGTGTTGATCACCCTGGGGGAGAATCAAATGATGTAGTTAACAGCTTGATGGGAAAGTATAAAAAAATAGTGATGAAACATGAACATTCAGATCACATACATACAGTTTTGAGACTTTTTATTTACATATAATGCCCATATAAGAAAGTGTCTATCCGTAGGTACACAGTCTTAGGTACATGTAAGTACATACTTTTCAATTTTCACAAGCTAAGCACACCCATGTTCACCAGCCCACAAACCAAGAATGTGCAACATATATTTTTAATATCTAGAGCTACATAGTAAAACATGGAAGTATAAAAAAAATACTTCTCATGAATAACAAACTTTTTTTCAGGTTTTCTATACTTTTACATTTGTAAGTTGGAAATAGGAAGAATTCCTATTCTCAGCTGCCTAAATGTCTCAGCTCAATTTTTAAACAGAAATAATTCAGAGGTGGGGCCCCTGGGTGTTGTAGTAGATTAAGCATCTGACTCTTGGTTTCAGCTCAGGTCAGGATCTCAGGGTCATGAGATCAAGCCCCATGTTGGGCTCTGCGATCAGTGGGGAGTCTGCTTGGGATTCTCTCTACCTCTTCCTCTGCCCCTCCCACTTGTGCTCACTCTCTCTCTCTCTCAAATACATAAATAAACCTTTAAAAAATAAATAAAAATTTTAAAAAAGAAGTTGATCAGAGGAATAACCCAACTGCACAGAGATGATAAAATTCAGAGCCATTCCTCTCTGCCTCCTGGGCAGCTGTCTTCTCATCAGTCCATGCCCATTGTATTTGTCTCTAGTACTTAATGCCTGGAGGCCTGAGTTTCTGAAACCATGGATTGGGAACAGTAGCTGTACATGGGATTGTGCTGAGGAAATGAGGCAAATGTACAGAATTGGGTTTACATGACATTTGCATGTAGGAAGTCATCAATTAATGCTGTTTGTTATTATTATTATCACCGACAATATCAACTGACACAGAGCTTCTGGGTTTGGGGAGCTTTTAGAAATAGCCACATAATTGTATTGAACGATGTAACATCCTTTCTCAGGAGGACGGGCTAGATCTGGAGTGATATTGCCAAACGTATGTCCTTGTCGGATGAAATGTGTCTCCTCCAGCAAGAGGAGGTGAGAGAGGTATGCCTTACATGCGGGCTTCTGGTTCTGACTGTTCTTAACGTGATGCGTTATCATGTTGGAATTGGTGTAACCCTGAAGAGAGTATTTCCAAATGGGCTTAAAGGAATGTCATGTAGCATTTATTAGAGTCACTGCAACAGGGACACTTCCCTCTTGCTTTGATTTCATGACATTACTTCTGGTTAAAAGCCTTAGGTAAGGCCACACACAGTGGCTGGTGATTTGGATAATTAGAAGAAATGGCAGAGGCCTGTCTCTTTACAAGGAAGTTACCAGTGACATGCAATTAAAGCAAACCACAGGGGGAAGCTGTGTAGCTCTAAGGATACCAGAGGACTGGGTGAAATCAAATAATATTTACAGATTTCCCTTTCCCACAAAGGATTTCTGCTTGCTTATTTTTTAAATAAATTATTCCAAGGATAACTATAATGTTTTACACCAGCAGAACAAAGAGAACAACATGACTCCCTCTGTTGTTATTTTCCCCTGGTTTTCTGGACTACACTGGCCAGCTGGTAAAGTTGTTTATCCATCAAGATCCTGAAGAGGCACCTAAAACTTAAATCATGATGCATTTATTAGGGTGGTGTTTTCTGCTTCAAAAGATGCTTTCAACAATTATCATATGATCTCTCTGATATGAGGAATTTGAGAGGCAGGGCAGGGGATCATGGGGGAGAGGGAGGGAAAACAAAACAAGATGGGACCGGGGAGGGAGCCAAACCATAAGAGACTCTTCATCTCAGGAAACAAACTGAGGGTTGCTGGAGTGGAAGGGGGTGGGTGGGGGATGGACATTGGGGAGGGTATGTGTTATGTTGAGCACTGGGAATTGTGTAAGACTGATGATTCACAGACCTGTATGCCTGGGGCAAATAATACATTATATGTTAATAAAAACAAACAAATAAGCAAATAAATAAATAATAAGATGTTTTCATGTCCATTATCTCCTCTGTTCCCCACGACTGTATGAGACAAGGAAAAGAATCATTATGTTGTCCACTTCAAACAGAAATGGAAGCTAAACTCTACTAAGAGATTTGTAGCAATTCCTCTACTGTAGAATGGAGATCAAAATTTGAATCAGATGACTCCTACTGCAGGACTCTTTCCAACACATGGAGCTGTCTTCTCAAGCACAAATGTGCATCTTTGCTTTCTGAGCTTTTCAGGAGTCTGGTTTTCTTTTTCTTCCAGAGACACTGCATTGGTCATGAGTGCCTCAGAGAATAAGCTGAAAGCACTAACCTTGTGCTCAGGGAAATACACACATGGACACATGTAAAGATTGGCATCACTTTCAGGTCACTTCTTTCTAAATTCTGAGCAACAGTATAGGGGTGTGGAAAATGCTAGTCTGGGCTTGAGGGGGCACCTGGCATTCTCAGGGAGGAAGAGTGAGGTAGAAGACATGGTACCATGAAGGTTTATTGAGTCCCTACTGGGTGGTAGGTGTTGCCTGCACACGTTGTGTGGGTTTAAATCTCACAACAACCCCCAGAGGCAAGTACTCTTTTTGGATCCACTTTATAGATAAGAACACTAAGAACACTACCAGAATTTAATGCCAGATGGCTACTTTCCCCCACTATGCTCCACAGCCTCTGAAAGTGCTAACTACCTGTCAGTGTAGAGCTATTTTCCTACAACAAGTCAGCCCATGTCTGTGTGTGGCAGTGTGGCCGGGAAGGGGAAGGGGGTGTTTCTAGAAGCCTTTCTGCAGCAAGGGTTCCTCGGCGAAATCCTTTTCCTAGGGTGATGGGTTGGAACTGTTAACGGCAGTAGAAATGTGACGTGTGAAAAGGTGTTGAGATATAAGGATAGAAAAGAACAGGGCAGGCTCCATGGGGGTGGTCTGTGTCTCTTGGGGTGGGTGTTGGATGTCCAGCTGCTGTATTCATTTTTATACGCTCCATGCTACATTCTCGTGCTAACCTGGCAAATGATTCACTAAGTGACTAAAATGGGGTGAGCAAACTCATGGGTAGAGCTGGGGCTGCGAGAAAGGAAAAGGCAAGTCCTACATTTGGGGTTTCCTGAGCTATAAATAATGGCCATATTGCCATTCCCAGCAATATGCTTCTGTCGTTAATTAACTTTTATGGAAAGCTATGGTGTTCATGACTTTGGCCTCTCCCCGCTCTTGATCTATGTGGTGTTATGTGGTGTAGACAGCAGTGCTCACAGGGCTCACAGGTGGGGAGTCTGAAGAACTGATGTGAAATGCCTGCTAATATAGGGCATGCCACTGCCCCGGGTCAGGGAAGGAAGGGGGAAAGCAGAAATGACGTGCTCGCTGCTCCTGCCTATTATTTTCCCGGCACCTATCATGGGGTCATAATATCCTGTTCTTTGTCGGGTTAAATTTTAACTGGTACCCTAAGATTTGGTGGTGTGATACTCTGTACTTAAGAGGGGAATGATAAAGGTGGGAGGGCCTTCTAGAGACATAGGGCCCCTCCCACCTATCAGACCAAACAGGGAGATCCGAGCCTGGCCTTTTGAGATGACCCACACTAGTGTTAATGACTTGACCAGAAAATTATCCCTCACCTTTGACCTCAAGTCTTCCTGCTTGTTTTCCAGAACAAGTGGTTTTTATTCCTACTGTATTTGTTTACACACACTGGTGTTTTAATGAGTTAAGCACAGGGCTATTGCCATAGGCTTCTACACATGAGCATACGAAAGCTTACATCACACAGTGTAGTTTCGAGCACTGAGGCCCTTGTCTCTTCTAGTATGATTCTACACATAAGGTCACAGAGGGATGCCTGGGTAGCTCAGTCAGCTAAGTGTTTGCCTTCAGCTCAGGTCATGATCCTGGGGTCCTGGGATCGAGTCCCTCATTGGACTCTCAGCTCAGCAGAGAGTCTGCTTCTCCCTCTCTCTGTCCCTCCTCCTTCTCCCCCTGCTCTTGTTCTCTCTCTAATAAATAAAGAAAAAAAAATTTTTTTAAAGATCACAAATGGAACAATGGTTTTTAAACATTAGCATGTATCAGAATAACAGGGAAGGCTAGCTAAAATATAGATTGCTGGGTCTACCCTGAGTTTCTTTTTTTTTTCAGCTTTACTGAAATATTATTGACATGTAACATATGTAAGTTTAAGGTGTACAAAGTATTGCAAAATTGTTAGCACAATAAGGTTAGTTAACACTCCCATCCCCTCAAAGAATTTTGACTTTTTATTTGTATGTGTGGTGATAACACTTAAGATTTACTCTCTTAACAACTTTTAAGTATATAATACGATGTTGAATCATAATCACCATGCTGTGCATTAGATCCCAAGATTATTTGTCTTAGACCTAGGGGGTTTTACCCTTTGACCAATAGCTCCCCATTTCTCCCACTCCCCAGCCACTGGCAACAGGTATTCTATTCTTTATTTCTGAATCTGGCTTTTTAAAGATTCTGCCTTTAAGAGAAAACATGGTATTCATCTTTCTCTGTCTGACTTATTATACTTAACATAATGTCCTCAAGGTCCATCCATGTTGTCACGAATGGCAGCATTTTCTTCTTTTTTTATGACTGAATAATATTTGTGTGTGTATTATATATATACCACACATTGGAGTTTCTGATTCAGTAGGTCTGGAGTGGGACCAGAGAATTGGCATTTGTAAAAGGTCTCAGGTTTTGCTGCCGTGTTTCAGGGACCATTGCCCTAGACCATGATTAGAAGGATAGCAGGTAACAGCATGGGTTTGGGAGGCAGAGAGCCCTGGATTCGAATCCTGCTTGATGACTGAAATTTTAGAAATGTTACCAAACCTAGGCTTGCTCACGTGTAGAAAGGGGATGACACAAACATCTTGTTTGTTTTAGTTTGTTGGGTGAAAATTAATGAGATAATCTCTATTTAGTGCTTAGCATAGTGTCAGGCACATGGAAGTGACCTTACAGATAGGAGCTTGTGGTATTAACAGAGTCTGCTCCTTACACCTAAGTCACCTGAACTTCTGGCCCAAATATTAAGGCAGAGATACCTACTTAGGGGAATCTCTTAGAAAGTTAAGAAGGTCAGGGGCGCCTGGGTGGCTCAGTGGGTTAAGCCTCTGCCTTCGGCTCAGGTCATGATCCCAGGGTCCTGGGATCGAGCCCCACATCGGGCTCTCTGCTCAGCAGGGAGCCTGCTTCCCCCTCTCTCTCTGCCTGCCTCTCTGCCTACTTGTGATCTCTGTCTGTCAAATAAATAGATAAAATCTTAAAAAAAAAAAAAAGAAAGTTAAGAAGGTCAGAGAAGATGTAGGTGGCAAGAATCAGTAAAACACAGGGCATAGGGCCATATTCTGTAAGACTTTCTGATATGCTAGGAACAAGAAAAACAACAAGTAAAGAAATCTATTAGTATTACACAGTGGAGAGTTAACCCCCAAGAAATGCAATATGGAAAGGAGGGTAGAATGGAAATCCTAAACTGGGCATTGGGGCCATTAGTATTAATATGTAATTTCCAACGGAGTCGAATAGAATGTTTTTCCAAATGGGCTTCAGAAGAGGAAGGACGAGGACTCCATAAACCAGGGAAGGCAGGGTACAGTGGGAGGTGCTGTACTATGTCTGTGTGACATCTGCTTGCAAAGATAGCGGGTGCCTGGCCAAGTTCTGAAGCAAGTGATGTCTGTCATCCTGGGCCCAAACTGCTTTTGTCTTGGGTCTTATTTCTGACTCTCCCCAGGCTCTTACTCAGTGCAATGAACTGTAACTTTCCATCTTTTGCTCAAGCTGTACCTCACCAACAAAAGAATTCCCAGTAGAGAATTTCATCATAATGATTAGTACAATGTAAAATTATATCTTGAACTATGATCACTCCCTAGGACAGCACCTTCCAAGCTGTGTTTCTGGGGACTATGAACAGATGATCAGGTGATGTGTAGAAAAAGCATTCATGATGAAACAGATATTTGCATATTAAAGGATCTGAGAAGTCCTGAAGTAAAATAAAATAAAATAAAACTGCTTAATTGTAATTAACTCAGTGGTGCTTTTCCATTTTTTCTATTTTTCTGTATTTCAATATTTCTGTAATGAGCATATGTTACTTTCATTACAAAATATGAATCAAATTATATTAGAATAAATCAGAGTACAGATTGGACCACCAAATATAGAGTCCAGGCTTGTTTCCTCTCCACCCCACCTGTTAGAGACTGAATGTTCCTGCTTCCTCCAAATTCTTGTGTTGAAGCCCTCCCCCGCCCAGGTGATGGTATTTGGGGATGGGGGTCTTCCTGAAGTGATTAAGTTTAGATGAGTCATAAGGGTGGGACCCCCATGATGGAGTTAGTGTTGTTATAAGAAGAGGAAGAGAGACCAGAGCTTGCTGTCTCTGTCATGTGAGGACACAGCAAGAAGACTGCTGTCTGCAGACTAGGAAGCCAGGACCCTAGCCAGGGACTGAATCTGCTGGCATCTTGATGTTGGACCTCCCAACCTCCACAACTGTGAGAAATAAATGTTTATGGTTTCAGTCACCCAGCCTGTGGTATTTGTTACAGCAATTCCAACGGACTAAGAAACTACAATTCTTTGGAGAAACAAAGGATGACGTGATGCCATGTTCCAGAACAACAAATTCTTAATAAAATGTCTTTTTTGAAAGATAACTGAATATGGATGGTTTGTTTAAGTTTCAAACGCCTCAGATATTGGCATGTTAGAAATTTCCTTTGTCCCAGTTAAAGACGTGAATGCACAAGGCATCCAGCGCCATTTACTACTCAACTGAATTAGTCTAAAGTAAGTCAGTCAAATCCTGGGACATCAAACACTGCCCACGTGCAGGGATACTGGAGAATCCGGGCACTGCATTCACTTCACTCTTCTAAGCTTGAGCATAGACAGATGGTGTGGGCCTCCGTGCTACATATAGAGGCAACAACTTAGAGAAAGGCTTTTCCTGAGAGGAGATTTTCTCCCACCGCCGGGTTCTGTACAAACTGTAACAGCTTAACCCCATATCATTTGGAAATCTCAACACCATTTCTGAGAAGTGTTTAAAACTCTTCAGTTGGGGGGCACCTGGGTGGCTCAGTCATTAAGCATCTGCCTTCGCTCGGGTCATGATCCCAGAGTCCTGGAATGGAGTCCCCACATCAGGCTCCCTGCTCAGTGGGGCATCTGCTTCTCCCTCTGCCTCTGCCCCTCCCCCGCATGCTTGTAATGGCTCCTGCTTTCTCTCTCTGAAATAAATAAATGAAATTTTTTAAAAAAAGAGCTCTTCAGTCAGGGTATATAGTGTTGTTCTATATATCACATTCTTCTTGGGTGGGAGGGGATTGGTATCTCCAATATTTTGAGGCTAATCAAGGGCCCAACACTATCTGAGGTGAAATGCCTTTGGAAAGAAACTGAAGCCTGTGCTAAAATTAGGATAGGAAGCAATATACATTTGACATTCTAGAAAGCAACTTTAGGTTGAGCCAACAATGTGGGACAGTTTTTCCAGCTGGCAATACAGAAGCTCAACAATGCTCATCTCTCTTTGGTAGAAGTGAAGCATAATACTGACTGGATGAATTATCACCCAGCCTAACAGAGTTAATGGGACTTCTTCTCAAGTAGGTACCGAGGTAATGATCAGGCCTTAACCACCTCCAGGCAACAAGAGGCCATCTGGGTTTTCCTGAGCAGCGGTCTTCTGGTAAAACAAGGGAATACTGGGCACAGGCGTTACTGTGCTCGTCTATCTATGATGCTGATAAATTAAAAAGAATTGGTTTAGGTAATTTTGGTTACATGAATTTCTTAAGAGAAAAAATATTGGCTTTGATATTGAGCAATTTGGGAACTAAACTTAAAATTTAATATTCTCAATTTTTAAGCAGTCAGTCCTTTACCATAAAACTGCCCAATATCCCCTGCTAAAGAAGAAAAGGAGATGAGAGGAAAACAGAAGCTGGACAGAGGCCCACACTGTTGGGAGTCATACCTGCTAAAGGGAACATTGAGAAGCATCGCAGTGCCCGCACTGCACAACTGGCCCACAGCTGCAGTGGCTGGTGGTACCTGGCAAAGTGCGTGCTGAACTCTTCAGAGTTGTAGGGCCTGAAACACGGCTCAGTGAGGCGCACTCTCCCTCGTTCCTTGTGGCAAACTCTTCTGGAGAGTGGAGGCTCCAGTACTCATGCACAAGACAGGTCATGGTGGTAATAACAGCACTTACTCACATTTACATTTATAGGTCTGGTCTTTTCTCAATCTGTTTCTCAGAAAGAAAAGTCAAATACCGGACTGTCTGGTTTAAAACCAGACACATGGCAACCGTATTTACTAAAACGTCACCGGCTGCTAGGCGCTGGGCTGTTTGTGTTCACATGTATTGTGTGTTTTATTTCTTATTAAATACTTGTTATGGCTCTATGAGTAAAGTATTTAATTCCTTTGGTATAAATGAGGAAATGAGAGCTCAGAGAGGTTAAGTAACTTGTTAGCTAGTTACCTAACAAGGGAGTGTGAGGTTGGAATGTGTAATCTCACATTCTTTATTTTCCTTTGATATTTGATGCATTGAAGTGATTCAAGATCTCCTAAAATCTGTCATCAAGCCTTTCCTTGACTGATTTCTGGATCTGGAATACTTCAAAACTGAATAATAGCATCTTGGGGATTTCAGAAAGTATGCTGTGTATGAAATAGCAGGAAAAGACTTGAAGAGTATCATCAATAATCAACTATTGATAAAATTTAATAAGGTTAAATTTTCCAAAAACAAATTATCCCAACAATTCCTGAAATACAAGGAGAAGAATTATAGGCTTTGATCATGATTGTCCTGTGACTTGGTCAGAAGCCACCTCAGGATCTCAATTTATCATTAAGCTTCAGGACCTGCCCAACTGGGGTTGCCTACTAGATACTTGGTGACTTGTTTAATTAGAAATTCAGACTATTTATTTTTTTCAAGTCTTTCAAGTGTTTTGGTACAATGAATGAAACCAGTTGGAGAGACTCTGATGCCTCTTCCGTCTTCCTAAGAAAATGCTCCAAGAGATCCCAGGACAGTTTTCAGACTGCAGGCTCTTCTAATGGTGTGAATCCTTTTAACTATGATTCCTAGAGGTGAGAACCAATTTCTGCCCAAGAGACTTTTGCTTTCTCTTCTACTGACAAGCTAGAGCCTCCTGTGAAGGAGCACCTCACAACAAAACTTCCAGAACCATCAGCTATATATTGGTACAAAGTTGGTGAATATGTCTCAGTTTCAATTCTGGGCAACAAAAAGGACTTCTGAAATAATGTTGTACAAAATAGCACCTGTATCTGTTTAGAACTGACGTGTGGTTGCAGTTATGGCTGTTTCTATTTTTTTGTTTAGCCGGAAGTGTTTTCCCCTTGACCTTCTGAAAATGATACAATTCTTAGACTTTACTATCATGGTTCCAGATGGTGGGAACTCTTTAACTTCTTTTTAATACATGGGGAGAGTACATGACCTGTCCTTTAGAATCTGTGCTGCAGACTGATGAATTTGTAAGCAGAGCACCAATGAAATCCTTGGCGGTAAGAGCAGAAGTTGGTTTATCTGTGATGATATGCAGGAGTTCTGGGGATGAGTACTTTCTTTTAGTAAGAGGCAGACAGCCCATCTATTAGAAGCCATCGCCTGGGGGCGCCTCGGTGGCTCAGTGGGTTGAGGCCTCTGCCTTTGGCTCAGGTCATGATCCCAGGGTCCTGGGATCAAGCCCCGCATTGGGCTCTCTGCTTGGCAGGGAGCCTGCTTCCTCCTCTTTCTCTCTCTCTGCCTACATGTGATCTCTGTCTGCCAAATAAATAAATAAAATCTTAAAAAAAAAAAAAAAAAGAAGCCATCCCCTGGTATCTGAGGCATGAAGACCCAGACTAGAGTACTTTACTGGGCCATGAGAAATGCAACATTAGAATTAGTCAAAAGGCTCAGAAATCCCCACAACCTGCTGGGTTGAAAAAGGGTGCAGTTGTAGGTGGTATGAGGCTGTAATTGGTCTGTGGATTATTTTTATGACATTTTAGTTCCTTTTCTATAATTAACGCAGTAGAAATAAACAGTTTCCAAGCAACCTGATATGTTTACCAAATGTCCTCATCTTAAGTGAAGCAAGATTAGTGATGGGCTTTAGAAGAGCATATGTTGTGCCTCTCAGATCTTCAGAAACACAGTAGTAATGTATTTAAGGTAACTTTATCTTCTATTCTCCAAAACACAAGAAGCCTCTCAGCATATATAAATGGTGAAGACTCTTTAATTCACAAGGAATAGAAGCCAGTCTCAAGCAAGCAAGAACACCAAGGGTGGCTTTCCAGGTCCCAGATCTGGGGAAGCCTGAGGCTGGAGCTGTCTTTGTGACTGCTCTGACCTGCCCGGTGTCATTGGCTTGCCCTCTCCCCTTCCACTCCTTCTTTCCAAGTATTAGCCTTACTGCTTTCTCCTTTATCTCAAACACTTCCTTCCTTTATTTAGACAGCTTGAGGCTTATATCATTCAGTTTCACAATTCCCTGAAGGAGTAAAAGAACTTCTTTCTTGTGGGGTATTATATACAATTTTAAAGTAAGACTCCAGTTGTTTCTGTAGTTTCATATGCTCATCAGAAGCCCCCATGTTTCGGAGTTTGGGGCACTGGTCTAGGCAGTATGAGGAAGTCAGGAAAGGACTCTTAATGGCAACAAAATAGTAGAAGGTATAGGACATTAACAAATAACACCTACTTTGAGGCAGCATGTGAAATTGAGACAGAGTAAGTTTAAATGATGGAAATGAGACATCATTGAATAAAACCAGGGCTCTTCCATGAAGAGAAATATTGTATCTGTTTACTGAAGAATAGATAGGATTTCATGGTGAAGAATCAGGAAGGGGAAAGTCATTCCAGAAGGAGGGAATGGTATAAAGAATGGCAAAGGGAAAAGGGAAAAGTTAGTATCTTGAATAAAATATAGATATTGTAAAGGAAGAAATGTGAGCCAAAGTTAGTAAGAACTTTTGGCATTGGGTCATGGAAGACCTTGAAGTTCTCAGCTTCAACCCAAGTTGCGTCCACTCTACATAGCCAATGAAGATTCTGGGGCCAGGAGAGACCAGATCAAATCATTCACTAGAGAGTTTCCAAAGGCAGCTACTGTGAGGAAGGGCTGGGTGGGGAATTGACTTCAGCTTCAGGAACCCACCTGTGGCTTGGGAAGAGCCAGCAGGGCACCCTGGCTGTAGGAATAGAACCAATGAGATCTCTCCTCTTGAAGCAAAGCTCTAAGTTTCACACACAGGATTAGGGTTATAGCTATCAATTGCCAGTCAAGATCAAATTTTATTTGTTATCACATGGCCCTATTTCTCTGCTAAAATCAAATCCACGTCTCCAACCAGTAGCTGGCCATTCCCTGATATTTCCCCGGCCCCTCTATCTCACAGTCAATGCCACCTCTCCCATCATCTTTTTGTGGTGGCATCATTTTCTTGGCAATTCAGGCCCTGCCATTCCTGAGAATAGGGGACAACTTTGGTGAGTCACCAGGATAGCTTCAAATGCCAACATTTTTATGTGGGCAAATATCAAGTTAAAATGAACATGGAGGACATGTGGAGAGGGCAGAGCCAACACCCACAAGTCAGGTTTGCTGCCTCACAGCCTGTGGGCCAAGGAGCAGGGCCAGCCGGCCCTCTCTGCAGGTAAAGGGAGCAAAAAGTCTCATTGTTGTAGACAGGCTGACAAGAGCCCAGATCATTCCAAGCAGTGGTGAGTGGAAACTCTTCGCATCTAGCAGCTGAGTTCCAGGGACAGCCTGTGCAGTAACTCAGAGGCCCCCAAGAAGCTTCCTCAAGGTCCATGATAGCCATAAGGATTCATTTGAATATAGGTCACATCTACGGCCATACCACCCTGAACGCGCCCGATCTCATCTGAATATAGGTCAGCTGCTATAACCATGACCCCCAAATAACAGTGACTTTAATCAGATACAGGTTTATTTTTCTCAGGCAATAATCTGGGCATAAGCAGCCCTGGGCTGATAGGGCAGCTCACTGTGTTGGCAACCTTGGCTTCTTGACACACAGCTTCCTTCCCATGGTCTCATCATGTCCACAATCCTACCAACCCTGCAAGGCCTCCCTAAAAGTTGTACACGTCACTTCCACTCACATCTCAATGGCTGTGACGCAGTCATATGGCCACGCATGGCTGGAAATGCGAGGGCTGCGGGCTCGGCTAGTAACGGCTGATGGTCACACAGGGAGGGCTTCCAGGAGCCAAGCACTGCTCTATCTAAGAGCTTTGCACACATGACTTGCTCCCCCATAAGGTAAGTACTGGCATTATTCCCATTTCACATGCAAGTGAATGGAGGCAGCAGGAAGAGCCAGCGGGGCACCCTGGCTGTGGGAATAGAACCAATGAGATCTCTCCTCTTAAAGCAAAGCTCTAAGTTTCATACACAGGATTAGGGTTATAGCTATCAATTGCCAGTCAAGATCAAATTGAGGTAGAATAGCTTACCCATGGTCATCAAATAAGTGATGAGGGTGACGTTCAAACACTCACAGCTGGCTATGGAATTTGTGATCTGTGACACTGGCTCTACCTTCAGGATTCTGTTAGTAGAAGGAAGGAGAATGAAAACTGAGGGACAATCAGTTATCACAACTCCATCACACCATTATCCATGCTTGTCACACACGGCAATGGCTCCAAGCTTTGGGACCCTCTCCCTTATTGCTCAGTCCCTTCTAGTTTTCCAGCACACTAGCCTTCACAGCAGCCGGAGGTCACTCCCCCATGACCCTGTTGCAATGGCTGACGTGGTCGGGGCCGGTCTAGCCTCTTGGCTTCCAGCTTCTCATGCTCCAGCCACCCCTCCACTCTCCAACCAAATGAATCTTCCTCAATGCCATTTCTTCATGCCATGCCCTGTCTTTAGAAACTAGCAGAGGACAAGCACTACTTAACCTGATCAACTTCCTTCTGCTAAGTCTGGCCTTCAGTGTGCTTCCAAACATACATTGCAAACTTACAAATCTCTCCTCAGAGTCCATACAGATCCTCTCAACCCCTGTCAGACGGGTCTACTTATGCCATAGGTACCCCTGTAGCTCAGCTGTCATGTAGAAAAGGAAGTGTCACCTAGATAAAGGAGTTTAGCTTCAGTCCTTTGGCCACTGAGAATGGCTTCACCTTGTCCCCATTCACTTGTCTGAAGTTTACCCCAGTTTGCATCTGACCTGCCCTGGGGCTAACTCAGTTCCGTGCCCCTGTGCACTGAATGGAGAGATCCACCATGGCTCAACGTCCCAGCCTATGGCACCCACTCCTCCCTCCACTCTCATTGCTCTTCCCACAGCCTGGCCAATGGTGTCAGCCCTCCTTCTATATATCTAGCCTTAGGTGTTATAAGGTGGAAGCCAAGTCTTTTGTCTTATCGTGATCCCCCACTGCCATGAGATGCTCCATGCTCTCTGCTGATTGGCTAGTGGTTGGTACTAAGTGGCTTAGTTAGTCACTTTTAAGCATCCCTGTAAGTAACATAATTTGGAAAACAATTGTCCAGCTAATGTCCAATGATAAGGAGCAATTCCACATTAAATCTGCAGGATCGCCTTCTGTTAAATGTAAAGAAGAGTATTGCATCTCTTCCTTTGCCATGGGTGTGGATTGTCCACCTTAGATCAGTTAGGAAAAGCTGATGGAGATCTGAAAGGCTGTCTGATGCTCCAGAAGATCCTTTCCTATAGTTGCATTAGGAGAAGTATCAAAGAGTGCTCTCAAGCTATTGGTATATAACCTTGACCCAAACTTTGAACACCAGCTATCCCTTCAACATCAAGCTCTAAGATGTGGAAAAGGAAGCCAGTGGGGATTGTTGAACAAGCTTTGTTTCAGAAAGGGTGGATTTAAAAAGGAGGAATGTATTTTTCAAAGGGGTATCTTTCAGTAACCTTGTTTGTGCTCTTGGCCCCACAGTAAGAGGGAAAAAGTGGTGACAAGAATAGATTTTTAAGTCAAGGCATTGTAAGTTCATCTTAGACTTCTGAGCTTTCAGAGTGTTTGTTCAGGAGGTGGTTTCCAAGGTTTTACAACTTTGCTAAAAACATTCAGCCTCCTCTTTAGATCCCTCCAGCTGATACCATTTTTAGTGACTTCCGAAGCAGCATTGTTGCTGAGAATTGATACAGCAATGAATCTTTACTAGCACCCATCAAAACAGGACTTTCATATCTCACATTTTAGTTTGACTAAATTTTCCCCCCTTTTAGAAATGCCCTGGAAACTAGCTTTGTCTTGTCAATGGAATAGCAAGCATGGACTTTATTTATATCTACTACCTGGTCACAGGACCACTGATTTGCATCTTCTGGTTAAATGCAAATTGTTCATCCTTAAGTTCAATGGCATTTGCCTCTCTTTAAATAAACAGCACTAAAGCGACTTGTAGACACGCACTGTTTGTTTAGCTTGGCTTCTCTCTTTGATCTCATGTTAACATACCTTAATGGCAGGTAATGATTGATAATAGAGTATTGTAAAGTTCAGGTAATAAATACTGCTTAACTCATAATAATGCTGAATAATGTACTTTTTATGACTTGGTTTGATGGAAAATTTCCTTGTCAGCTCAGTCTAATTGTCCAAACAAAACCCCCCATTACTTGAAGAAATACATGTCCTACCCTAGACACATTAATTAGGGTCATGGCTGGGCTGCACCAAGGAATATAGTAACACTTCAGTTATCTCTAAATGTAATCTTTGGGTAATCTTACTAATGCTAAACTCAGGTTTAATGAGAGTCTTTTGTTTACACTTTGCCCTTTGAGGCTTGCAGGCCTGCATTTGAATCCGTGTTGGTGTTCCAGGCCCCATGTTCCCACACTGGGGTCCTTGCTTTGAGGCATCCAGGGGTCATCAATTCTACTGATCCGAACATCAGAAGTCACAACAGTCACTTCTCTTTATCTTGGCATGGGAGCTAGGGGATTTGTATGAAGAGAGAAGGAACCTCTTTTAATTTTTTTATTACTGGCTATTTGAAGATGCATGGTATTGAGATTAATGTTAAAAGGGGATTTGGTGTCTTGGTTTTTGAAAAGCTCAGGTGCTAGACATCAAAAAGCTTGGTGAAGTCCTACTTGCCCACATGTGGCATTTCCATGATGCTCTGCTGTCTTTGAAGTCCCAAGAATATTCCAAATACAGGACAATAGATATCTAGAAGGGGACCATGTGGGCCTTTAACAAAATGACCAGTGTAACACCGAAGTTGGATTGCAGGGCACACCCATAATGAACCCAAAAATGGTTTTCTGAGAAAGAATGGTTGGTTTTAAAGTTTAGAATGATTTCATTTGTGATTCCAAGTGAGTGAATTGTTACTATACCCAATCCAGGGGCTAGTTCCTGGCATGCATCTAGCGAAAAAAAGGGTGTGTGTTTAATTTTTCAGATTTGAGCCAAATTGCCATCTCATTGATGATAGTTTCATATGTTATTTAATACTCAGATTTCTAGGGAAATGCATAACCAGAAACCCACAATGGGAAAAATTTCATTTCTTTTCTGACAACTCTCTATAAATGGCTTATTCCTTAGATATTAAACATTTATAGTTAGGCACCCAGAAGGGCTTGTTTTTACGAATAACATTGTCTACTTCATACCAATTACTTGCTGTCTACCATGAGTCATACTTTTTTGAAAGAGCAGAGTATTTCAGATTGCCTTTAAATAAACAAAATCTGTTTGTCCTTAATAATTTCACCCATTTATCCTGATGATTCATTTCATGTTCTATTTCAGTCTGTTTCGACTAAAATTCTTGGAAGACTACAGAATTAAACACAACATTCTGTAGAAATTTGGTTTGCTGAATTTAGACAAAGATTGGTGTCTTAGTGGGATCGATTTGTTTGCTCCTTTCAATTAAAGACATAAATACATTTTTTATTGTTAAATATGAGAATACATGCCTAGAACTCTCATAGCAGTTAACACACCATGGACTTTAGAAATGTTCCACATTAAGAACTACATGCATCAAACAATAGGTACCCTGCAAATGTCACTGCCAATCAATTGCTTTGCCTTTCCTGATGGATGCATACTGATCTTTGGTGAGGCTGACCAATTGACATTTGTCTCATAAGTTTTTAAAACAAATTAATGCAACAGGAATGATCATTTGATCACTGTGTACTTGAATTACATTTATCTTTTCTGATAGTTTACTCATTTAGATAGAAATCAAGTTTTCAGATTCCTAATTTTTATATATTATTTTTTAATTTTTTAAAAAATATTTATTTATTAGAGAGAGAGAGAACACAAGCAGGAGGAGTGGCAGGCAGAGAAAGAGGGAGAAGCAGGCTCCCTGCTGATCATGACCTGAGCCAAAGGCAGATGCCTAGCAGACTGAGCCACCCAGGCACCCCTATATACTTTTCAACTGTATTTTAGTGACTTTAAACAAACCAGACAGAGTAGGTGTTCTCAGCCCTAGCTACACAGTAGACTTACCTGGCGAGGTCTTTAAAAATGCTGATATCCTAGGCCCACCCAAGAAAACTTAAATTAGGATCTTGGAGTTGGGGCTCTGACTTTATATGGGGTTTCTCTTAAACCTTCTCCAGGTGGTTCTGACACGTAAAGCAGAAGTTAGAAACAACTGAGTGGATGCAATGTTTCTAAAATTCAGGTCCCAGACAGCCGTCATACAATGTTGAGTGGGACACTTGTTAAATGCATCTTCCCCAGCTTCACCCAGACCCACTGAAACAGACCTGCTTCAGGAAAGCCTGGAATCGGGAAGTTCAGCGTGCAGTTCCTGGGCATGCCCAAGTGTGAAATTGACTACCCTTCTCCATCTGCTTCATTTTCCAGATAAACTGGTCTCACATAAAGAAAAAAAAGTTAGAGAAGATCCTTTAATCCTCACAACAACCATTTTACAAAGGCTACGAAGATTACCATTACACCAGTAGGAAAACTCGCTGAAGGTCCCACTGCAGAAACAGGATTTGAACTTGTGCAGTTGGACTTTACAGCCTGTGCACACACACAGCCGCCAGTCTGTAGCTCCAGAGCTTAGGCACAGGACTGCTGCTCTACAGTGATCATTAGAGCCAGCTCTGTGGTTAAGTTACCTGTTCATGAAGCACGGTAAGGCACAATGAATGTATGGCTTAGGTAGAACAAGCTGTTGTTGGTGAAGTCGTCAGGAGAGGCTTCATGAAAAGACCAGGCATTTGAGCTGGACCTCTAAGGGTGCAGAGTGTTTCTGCAGGCAGATTTTGTACAAACACAGGAAGAACAAGGTGGGAGGTACTCAGAGAATAGCAAGCTGTTTCTACAATCAGTGCAGGATGGTGCTAGGTGAGACCCAAGGCTGGAGAAGCAGACTTGAGATCTCCTGTGGGGGGACTTGATTACATTTGCTTCTTACCTAGTCCAGGAGTCAGCTGTTCAACCAACAGATATTGTTATTCCAATACTTAGATGGGGGTTAGTGAGCAGAGAAGAAATTTAAAAAGTGGAATTTTTCATCACTACTGGTCAAGAACTCATGCTCCAGGGGTCACTCAGATCACTTAAAATATTACTTATTAACTTTTGAATAGGAAACAAATTTGCATGGGATAAAATCCAAATGAACAAAAGGCTGTCCATGAAAAATAAGTCTCTCACCCACTCCTGACCACCAGCAACACAGCTCCCCTTCCCAGAAGCAACAACCATTATTACTCAACTAGTGGACATTTGGCTGCTGCATCTTTCTTCCCTGCCACATTCACATGGGCAGAGTCTGTGCAACTATAAACCCTTCCCGTCCTGGTCATTCGCCAAAGTTTAGTCCGGAGTATGATCCTAGAATGATACACCCAGAATTCTCATAGATACCCATTCAACAAACATTTCTGGATGCCTACTATGTGCTTACTATGGAATGGCTAGAATAGGGATAGGGAGATCAGTAAGAGATAATACTTGCCCTTAGGGATCACACACTACAACGAGGTAAACCACCAAAAAATAATGATTACAATGCACTGTGGGAAATGTTGTAATAGCAATAAATGTGGGGCTTTATGAGGATAAGTGGCCTCTAAAGCCCAGGCTCTTTCTAGTTCTTGCTGCCTCTGGGCAGAGAAGGCTGCAGAGCCACTAAAGCCTTAGGCTAATGTCCTACTTAAGGTGAATTGTATCCTTCCAAACTCGCTGTGTTTTTGCTTTTGCACAATTTGATCCAGATCATTCCTCCTTGTCCTGGTCTCTTCCATGTGTAGACACTGTCAGATGGGAATTCCCTTGTTTATTATTAACTATGAACTCTGGTTCACTCTCTTTTTCAGTCAATTCATTTTACTTTTTTAAATGCATTTTCTCGCAATACTGTTTTAGATCTGGGGAACATAGCATAAACCAAATTTGGGGAGTTTTGTGCCACCAGCATATGATTTTTGAGCCCTGCTTTGTTCTGTTTAATTCTCGTGTGGTCCCACTGAAATGTCAGTAGGCTGTGAATATTCACAAGAGTGCAGGTTGCAGGAGCACCTTTTACGAAAAATAATGCAGCATGCTGCCCGTGAAGTTTTTATTCTTCTGAAACAATTCCTTAGACTGTGTTCTAAGGACATGTTTCACAAGGTATTAATAGATTATACTCAAAAAATAAAAAAAGAATTCATGGCTCAGTACTTTTGGATATGAAGAAATCGGCTTCCTTACTTCAGAAATTCTTAGAGACTTTAATGTGCCAATGTACATCGTGGATTTCCAAGAGGAAGTTGTACATGGTGCTCTCAAACCTATTTGACCCTGAAAACTGGGTTTCATTTGTTTGACTTTTGGAGACATAGCCATTGTCATCTTGGGACGTTCTGTTTTATTAGGTGACTTAAGATGTCTAGGGCAATCTGCATGTGAAATGCTTCTAACATATGGTTCTCTATCAGAAGAGAAATCCTCCTAAAACCATATATATTTATATTTTACAACACGTTTGTGTAACTAAATTGGCAACCTTTCTGTGCATTGATTGAATATTCTAGATGACTTTCGTAAGCTCTTTACTGTGTCTCAGTGAGGTCTTGGACATGATTTTTTTTTTAAAGATTTTATTTATTTATTTGACAGAGATCACAAGTAGGCAGAGAAGCAGGCAGAGAGAGAGGGGGAAGCAGGCTCCCCGCTGAGCAGAGAGCCCAATGCAGGGCTCGATCCCAGAACTCTGGGATCATGACCTGGGCCGAAGGCAGAGGCTTCAACCCACTGAGCCACCCTGGCGCCCCTTGGACATGATTTTTATCTCGGAGGCTGGTCATGTCCCACTGGATGCCTCTCTCCCCCTTTTTAGCCTTTTGACTTTTGTTAACACCTCTCCTTTTCCTCTTGTCGAGCTGCCCCCTCTGTCCATGGGGATATGTGGACAACTGATGTTGACTGTAGAGATGACAAAAACAGACCGAGAAGGAACACACTGCCAGAGCACAGAAACGGGGATAGAGAGTTAAAAAATGAAGGTAGAGGAGAGAAACATGACTGTGTGGTGGCTTACCTTGATCTTTAAACATTTATGCCTCATCACTTCTCCTAGTGGTCAGATGAGGTAAGGCGTGGGCATCCAAATCACAGAAACCTAGTAATGTTCTAAATTGCAGGGGAAGGTTGGCGATAAAGAGGAACATTGTCCTCTGCGTTATTCTGTGATGAAGCTGGTTTTGGAAGTTCCTTAGGAAAGATCTAGCCAGACAAGTTTTCCTTTCCATTATCACTTTCCCCCCCTCCAGACTCTATGCATCTATAGTATTGTCTATATTCCTAGACGGAACAACGCTATAGTCGATCTCCTTCTGTAGACTTTCTCATAGCTGTGGCAAAGAATGAGAAAAATAGGTATGGGGGAAAGAAATAAACTCAGAAGCCCAGAAAAAAAATGATGGCTGAGTGGAACGCAAGGAGCTACGGATGGAAATGAGCAGACTTCAAAAGAAAGCCTTTCCAAGGATGCATTAGTTGCAATTTTGTTCCTATGTGAGTGACAGAAAATCCAAGATAACAGTAGTTTCAACAATAGAATTTCATTCCTCTCTCATCTAGGCATATGGGCAGGTGGCCTGGGACTGTTATGGTGCTCCATATACATTTTATTTTTTTCTATTGACCTCATGCTACAAAATGCTAGCACATGCATTGTAGGCAAGAGGATGGAGAAAGGAATGAAACACACACACACAGAAAGGACACATATCTGCTATCCTTTTTGGAAGGTTTCTAGAACAACTCCACCACAGTCTGCTTACAGCCCATTGGCTCTATTTGGTATAGGCCAATACCTAGCTGCAGGACAATCTGAGAACTTCACTTTTTATTCAGCCATTTATGCAGTCAAAATGTGAGTTCATTTACCATGGAAGAAGGAGATAATTGGATATTGGGGGATACATAATTATTCACAAAAGTTGCTCCTCACTTGCCACTGACATCAAATTTGGCCATGTACTTTAATTCAGCCACTGAACTGCAAACCAAAGCCTTAAGAGCTAACCAGTAGTTTACCAAGTCCTTTGCCCTCTGCCATGGGACTGGCAACATTCCAGCTGGAGGCTGTTCCATCACACTGCGTCCTGAAGGGAAGGTGACAGAGAGCAGAGCTTCAGCTGGCCTGGGACAGACATGAGATGTGAATGGAAAATGCCCCCGTGATTCGGGGGCCATTTGTTACTGCAGCGTAACCTACCCCAGCAATTTCAAAGCATAGTCCCCAGACCATCACCACCAGCACTGCTGGGGAACTCGTTAGAAATTCATTCTCAGCCCCACCCTAGACCCACTGAATTAGAAACCCTAGGGGGCCTGACAACCTGGGGGCTAACAAGTCCTCTAGGGGCTTCTGGTGTGGCTAAAGTTTCAGGCCACTGACCTAGTCTATTTTGCCTACTACTGAGGACTAGTTGTCACTACAGGTAGAAGCGGGGAGAAGGCACTGCCATCCATTCTTCATGAGAGGAAGGGGAAAAGAGATTCAGTAGCTATAGAAGAGAAGTGGTATCTCCCTGCCATTTGGTGTCGCTTTAGCCCCAAGAGAAGACACCATAGCTAGGGGAGTTGTGGGTCCCAGCTCCTCAAGACAGTGAGGGAATTGCTCATTGAAAGAAGTGGATAGTTGGCCCATGTCCCTAAAGAAGCAAGAGCAGAGTGATGACTTAGAAATCAATTCTTTGGGGGCACCTGGGTGGCTCAGTGGGTTAAAGCCTCTGCCTTCGGCTCAGGTCATGTTCCCAGGATCCTGGGATCGAGCCCCGCATCGGGCTCTCTGCTTGGCAGGGAGCCTGCTTCCTCTTCTCTCTCTCTCTCTCTCTCTCTCTGACTGCCTCTCCTCCTACTTGTGATCTCTCTCTGTCAAATAAATAAAATTAAAAAAAAAAAAGAAATCGATTCTTTGACCTTATGTCACCCTGTTGCTAGAGTTGGAGGACATGCAAGCCACTAAACCAACATCACCTTAAACATTAGAGCAAATTGCCCCTTGCGTGGTCTATATCTGACTGTCCCAGACACTACCACATCAAGACTGCTGAGACATTCTGGTTTGTTCTAAAACATGGCTGACAAATTACACTTTGAGTTCTCAGATATAGTTCAGTGTAATGGCTCTGTATCCTGTGGGGAGAAACACCAGGGTCTTGCTCTGGAGGGCTGGAAATGAGCAACAGACACATCCCAGGAATAAATCTTTGGTGCTCATTTTCACTCCCTTGCAGAACTTTCTGCACCATCCAGATTGCTTTGGTCTGTCAGAATTCCGTATTCTAGATCTTTCCTAACCATCCAACATCTCCACTTTCCCGTGTCTAATTCTCTTATGACTCCAGGTTTGATGATTAAATAGATGGGAACTAAGATGTTTGCTGGTATGTTGCTCTCTTATATATAGGCTTTATTTTAATACTGCCAGTCTGAAACTATGAACACCCATGGCTCAGGCTCTAAGAGATGTCCGTAGGAATAAGTCTTCCATAGGACCATGAAGGGAAATGCAACCAAACCAAGGCGAAGTGTGGGAGAAGAGCTGGAAGGATGTTTGAGCCCAGAAACGCTGGCATGTGGTGAAGTCATGGCAGGGATGTCTCTCCTTACTTTAGGCAACTGTATTTCCCCCTCCGTTATGCTTTTGTGAGAAATTCAGGTTTCAGATCAAATACCAAATAACCCTAATGAGGCAGCAATTTAGCCTGAATCAGCAATATTCTCCATATATTTGCCTCACGGTGTGAACCGAGCAACACTTCCCATCCGTGTGAAAGAACAGCACTTCATCTGCTACTTTTGGCTGAAGAGTTGCCGTATTTAAAAGAACAAACATGACTTCCCTAGGATGTAACTTTTAATGTGCTCTGGTCAATTCTCAGACTACGCTTTTCTGTTAGTCATTTGGCATTTTCCTCAGAACCCACATGGAAACTCCACTGTCTCTGTCCTACTGAATACCACTGCATCAAAGAAGCCAAATGTCCTGAACTCCACAGGAGAAAACCACAGATGACACCACTATGGGACTGATCCCTGAGCAGACTAGCTCTGGATTCCATGCTTCTCTGCCTGGGGCCGTCTCTGGGACAGTGCAGGGGCCCAGAACAAATCCTACTCTCCAAACCCTAATATTTTCTATAAGGAAGATCAGATTAAAATGAATATCAAGGGGAGCAGAAAACCAGAAGATGACACAAAGATATGATGCTGAGAGCAGGGACTAGGGTGCCTTATAGGAAGGTGACATGGACCCAGTGTTTCTCTGCTAACGGGTCTATGAACTTCTGAGGTCTTTTGATTGACACTGGTTAGTTGACCTTGACAGTGAGTTTTAAAACTGTCTGAGGGGTGCCTGGGGTGGCTCAGTTGGTAAGTGTCTGCCTTCACCTCAGGTCATGATCCAAGGGTCCTGGGGTAGAACTCTGCATTGGGCTCCCTGCTCAGCCTCAGCGGGAAGTTAGCTTCTCTCTCCTCTTTTGTCCCCAACCCCCACTCATGCACACGTGCACCCTCTCTCCCTCTATCAATTAAAGAATTTTTTTTTTTTAAAGGAAAGAAACTCTGAGGTTCTTTCTTTCCCTGAGGACAAACTATTTAGTGACTGTGGGAGGATATGACAAACAAGACAAAGGCAAGCAGCTTCTTTAAACTTCTTGCTTCAATTTATTTCAAAACCAAAACAGACTTTGGCTTCCTTGGCTTTGTCGGGATCAGCCCATAGGAATTTCTGGGGGCTGAGGTGGAGCCAACAATGGAGGGTTCCCTCACAGAATTCAGAGGCAAAAGAGTTCTGTGAATCTGCTTTTTAGGGCAGTGGCTTGTTAGAGTGATCTACCCAGTTGGGTGTGTCCATAATTAGAATGGGATGACCGCAACTGGGCTATCTTACTCCCACACATCAGACCCCTGCCCTTCTCTTACCCCTGGTTTTTATATCTGTACCTCTTCCTGGTCTGATGGTTAGTCACCATTAGGGACACTTTTTCTGGGCATATCTCAGCTCCTAACCTAGGCTGAATAACTGCAATGACCTCTTTCACTGCCGTCATTTTCTGAAGCTCACAGGGATGAATGAAAAACTATTCATATTCCAATGAAGGCAAATGATTTGCTATTTTATCATTTTTGTGGTCACAATCAAAGCTTTCATAGTATTCCCCAAACCACAAAAGTAGAGACATATCAAAAAGCTAAAGATCAACTGCCCACCGGAACTCACCTCTTACGTCCTAGGATCTGATGAGTTTCCCCAGCAGGGCGGGGTGTGGAGTGCATACCCTCTGCAGCACTGTGTCCAGCCCTGTGGCCAAAGGCTCAGGCTAGCCTCCAGGGGGGCCTTGTGGTTGAGTTCTGCTCCTTAGGGAAGGAAGGATATGTGCCATTAGCAGCTGGGCTGCCCAATTCTCTTTTGTTCCAGGGAAAGGATGAGGTTTTCGCATTTTCTCTTCCTTCAGGTAAGATCTTTGTCCAAAGACCACTGCCATCTTCTTCCCAGCCTCAGGTCATTGCCCCTGGCTGCTCCTGGTCTTCTGGCTCAGAATTGCCCAAAGGTGTGCTTTCTCCTTTTCTCAATATTATCTTTCCTCCTATCTTACTCCCTTCATTTCCTGTTTCTCTTCTACCTCATTCTCCATAAACAAATGGAGAATAAATAATTGAGAGTATTGCCCCTCAGTTATTCTCAGTCTGTCTTCTTCTCCTTCCAGGACATTCTAACCTGATACAAAATGTTATCATTGACCAAAGAATAGTAAGCAAGCGAAGTTTTCCGGGCAGTGAACTCTCTTTTTTAAAATTCCAAGGTAGTGTCTGTGAGTCTAATTTATTTTCTTCCCAACTTTTTATTTTGAAAAATTTCACACATACCAAAAAGTTGCCAAAATGGTGTAAGGAATACACATTCGTCTTTCACTTAGGTCGACCAGCTGTACATTTTGCCCCATTTGTTTCCTCTTTCAGGATGTGTATATTCATTATTGTTATTTTTCTTGCTGGATTATTTAAGAGATAGTTGCAAATATCATAATCCTTTGTCCCTAAATGCTTCAACATATATCTCTTAAGAACAAGAGCATTTTTTTCACATAACCACAACATAATTATCACATGCAGAAAATTTAATAGTGACACAAAACTACTATCTAGTGACCCAGCCATGTGAGTCTATTTAAATATTTGAAAGAAGACTCTGCATTTGGTTTTGATTTACATAATCTAAAAATAAGGGCTTCATTGCAGTTTCACCAAAATCCACATCAATTGAAATGGCTGGTGGCCTCAAGGAAATGCTTTTTTTCCCTTCTTATTCCTTAATTTATTTCCCTTATAAAGCATAGATACCACTAAAAATATCTATCAGCCAAAGGAATTTGGTTGATGAACTGTATTTCCAGCATGTTTAAATCATTGAAAAAGTATGGGAGGGGGGTGGTACTATAACCAAAGACCAGTGCCTCGTTTGTAGATGACTTCCAGAGCCCTTACGTGACATTTTGATATAATTTAATTTCCTGAGGACTCACATTCAGGGGCATAACCCATCGAGCTTCTTCCAGGGATGTGTTTATAGCAAATACCCCTTCCAGAACAAAAACCAAGATGATGTTAAAATGGAACCCGTAGCTCTTTGTTGTGTTTTTAAAGGGAGAGGCTTGTGCTTCTACATGTGTCAACAAGCAAGCGTTAGTTTAAGAGCATCTGTATTCCTGCATCCTGGACACACAGCTCTGCCTGACAACAGCTGAAGTCCAAGGTTCGACTTGAGATTGATTGCACCGACCTGCTCGGAATAAACCCCAAGAGATACCTTTCTGGTCACTCTACCAAACCCAAACCGATGCTTCTGGAATTGGTCCCTTTCCAACTTTGGTGGCTTTCCTACACCATTAAGAGGACATCCAGTCTTTTGCCAGAAGGGATTTGTCCTTTTTATCTCATCAGGGGAGTGCTCTTGCTATTTGCATTTCTGAATTGCTTAGCTGCCCAAGCATGCTCTGTGTGTGCTGTTTGAAATGTGTCATTGAAGCACGTGACTGTTGTTCTCAAGCTGATGTTGGACTTTCTCCAACAAATATGGATTATGTTAAAGTCGGTTCTGAATTGACGAGGATATGTTAATAACTCCCAGATGGGCATCTCTGAGCTCTCCAGCAGGGAAATGCAGGCCGTCGATGGCAGGAGCAAGTGTTTGGCAGGTCCATCATTCCGTCATTAAAGGCCACATTATTACTTACAACTGTGCTTGCATGACAATGGCTGTGATGAGCCCAGCCTCGCAGTCATGAGCACTAGGAATTTGCTTTGAGGTAGATTGTTTTCCAGGTGGTGAAAAACATTTTGTATGACATTTCCTTCTTCCTAGCTCCAAATAGGATCATATGAATGGGTCAAAGGGCAGGTTGGGAGGTGGGGTGGGGTCTATGCTCTCCCTTGGAGACCCATGACAAGGCAAAGCTACACAGCCAGGGATATATGTCCAAGTGTCCTCATGCAGAACAGCCCTTGCTCCGTGGAGCAGCTTTTCTGTGCCTATCCTGAACTTGTGTCCTTCAATGCCTACTTGCTGCCCTGGCAAGTTCCGGTTGGAACAATGGAGTACATTAGGGTTATTTGCATTGTGGTTATAGTTTCCATTAGAGGTATATTTTCTTTGTCTTTGGTCCTTAAACTATAATAATATGGGCATTTTCATATTGTTTCAAAATTTAAAAAAAAAAAAAAAAAGAACCAAAAGGGGCATCTGGGTGGCTCAGTGGGTTAAGAGTCCAACCAATCTCAGCTCAGGTCTTGACCTCAGGGTCATGAGTTCAAGCCCCAGGTTGGACTACACAGTGGGTGTGGAGCCCATTTTATTTTATTTTATTTTTTAAGATTTTATTTTATTTTATTTGACACAGAGAGGGGTCACAAGTAGGCAGAGAGGCAGGCAGAGAGAGAGGGGGAAGCAGGCTCCTCGCCAAGCAGAGAGCGCGATGCAGAGCTTGATCCCGGGACACTGAGATCATGACCTGAGCCAAAGGCAGAGGCTTAACCCACTGAGCCACCCAGGTGCCCCTGGAGCCCATTTTAAAAAATAACAATAAAAAAATAAAAATGAGAAAAGAAACCAAAAAAGTCCCTCTCTCCCATTAGAGCATTTCCGGTCCAGAAAACAAAATGGCATACCTTTGGTGTTAAATACCAATGTGCCAAGTATCGCCTCGGATCAGGCAGGTCGTGGGCTCTGTGGCTAATATAGTTAATTGTGATGAAACTGGATATGATGATGAAAAACAGTCATTTGACAGAAAAATACTGGGGACAGTCCTGGTGCTACGATACATTTGGTGTATTTCAGCAGAGGGGTGAGAGGCCACAGGGTCTCTGCAAAGTAAATGCCGCATGTGCGTTTCTTTCATTTAGAATGTAAAAGAATCTTTCATCCCAATATGTAATTGTGGTGAGAATAACCGCGCACGATAAAAAGTAATTGAAAACATTCAGTTGTAGATTATGCGCTTTCTCCTTTGCTCTGGGTCCCTGTTTCAATAACAAATAATCCAGCCACGGAGAGTCCCCTTGCTCTACC
>ML103366.1:0-41453 GCA_003697995.1 Taxidea taxus jeffersonii
CCCCCCCCCCAGATCAACCTAAAAAGGGAAGGGGAAGATGTCCTGTTACTATGGAGAGAAGAATTGACGGACAGCAGAAGAGATTGGTGTCAGACTTTTGTGAAGGTAGAAATTCAACAGATGATAAATGTGGCACAACAATCAGTGGCAAAAGAGTAGATTCTTTGGTAGAAGTATTGAGAAAGTGAGTTCACTTGAAGAGAAAAACAGAACAGATCTTTACTTAACAATGCACACAATGGTAGTCTCTAAATGAACCAAAGACCTGAAAGGAACAGAAATGAGATTAGCAGGAAAAATATACAGGACATCTTGTTGAGAGCCTGGGTGAAAGAGATGCTCTGCTGATTAACTCTCAGAGAAAGGGAAACTAAATGTCAGTGAGATGCTGACTTCACTTCACTTCACACTGCTGGGCTAGAGAAGTTAGAAGCCTGGATATCACTGGTGTTAGCATTTGAGGTTCAAATGTTTTTCTCTCATGTAAAATCACAAGTTTGTATGGCAGGTACCCCAGGCAGTGATCAGGAACCCGAGTTCCCCCCAACTGAGGATGTTCTGCCTGATGACTTGAAGGAGAAGAGGGGAATGGATAAGAGGGGTAATGCGCTGTGTCTGCCACAATCTTTATATATGGTTACCTGCATACTTTACATATGGTACCACGATGCAGCCCGTGGTCAAGAGGAAGACCCCAAAGTCCTGTCCAGTCCCGAATGTAGCCCAGTCCAGTCACTCTGGACATGGTGCAGCCTCTCCATCAGGTCCTATCGCTGCGGGGCAGCCCATGTGCCCATGCACACCCAACCCACAGTGTGGAGAAGGAGGAGAATGGGAAGCAGTAGTAGCATTCAACTCTGTTGGGCAGTGCCCAACGGTAAGTCTGACCTGTGGTTATTTAAATAAATTGTGTGGTATTTGAAAGCAAAGTTTTCACACACTTGTAAGCAAGCTTTGCAGTCATCTCTGTGCAGGGTCTGCAGAATCCTCCCATGGGCACCTCTGCATGAATGCTGGAGACCCTCTCCCTGGCAGGGAAGGGAGCTCTGGAACAGCACCCTGGTACCCAGACTCAGCTCTGGGAGGAGCTCTCTAGGTCTCATCAGGTCTGACTTGGCTCTCTGGAGGAGTGGGGTGTCCTTGTTCATAACCTGGACGCCCATCTGCAAAGGAATGTGAGAGGCTGCCCTAGCTGTTGCTGCCTGACTTTTCAGGGGCTTCCTGATTGATAGCTAGGTCCCTGGGTCAGCTTCAACTCAGCTCCACATAAGCCTTCTCTCTCTCTCTCTCTCTCCAGCTCAGGGTGACTACCTTGAGGCCACCGGCACTGCCATACAGCCCTCAGGTATTTATAGAATGACCTTCCACGAGTGAGACCCAGGCCCACTCTCTATGGGCTGGGTTGTCTTCATGTCTGTTGGATCTGGGCGGTCACAGGGGCTCTGTGTTTAGAAGGCCTAGCCCTTGGTTTAATGCTGGATTGACCCCTCTCATATGGCTAAGAACTCTGAGTATTTGAGAGGAATGTGGGGCACAGACTTGGCTGTCTCTTCAGACCCTTTCTTTCTTAAAGCTTCATGTGGGGTTCAGAAGAGGCTGGCATTTTCATCCTTGTGGGGCCTTCTTATCAGATTCATAGATCACGGGCCACAGGCAGAGGAAACCCCCTTGTCCAGCTGTTGTCCCCACCATCTGCCTTCCTGTAGCCCAAGTCTGTCTAGGTGGGCTTTGCTTAAAGTGGCAAATAACCAACACTTGCCAACGTTCTGAACAATTTTCAACCACTTCCTCTAGGGCTATAGTTTTAGTCACATGCAATCTACTCCTAACACATCACAAGCAAGAACCACACCAAACGCTTTTTCACGCTTGGCAAGGGTCACCAGGTTTCCACCTATAAAATCTGTCCTGACTGGCTGATCATTAAGCCAAATCCATATGTATTGGGTTCTGTTTTGGCACCAGCCTGCTCCCAGGTATAGAGTTCTGAATTAGTTAGAATAAAGCTCAGTTGATGTAAAGAGGCTCAAAACCAACATTGGCTTTAGCAAGGCACAGGGCTGTTTCTGTCTCCTCTCACAGTTCACATGAGTGTGGTGGCCGTCCCCCTGAAGCTGGAGGGACACAGGCCACTTCAACCTGAGGATTCCACCCTACTCACTACACCTTCGTGGCTAAATATGATGCACTACTATGTCCCATTTCAGCCAGCAGAAAAGGTGTTCTTGGGGACACACCAAGAAGATGTGCACTTTCCTTCTGCCCATGGCCCACATGTCACACGTCACCGCAGCACAGCTCAGAAACATCATTTTTTGCTTGGACGGGCAAATGCTCAGCTAAATTTCCATCTCGAGAAGGGACAGAGAGAAGGGACGGTAAGGGACAGCCAGCAGGCTGTGTGCATCTACTGTGAGAGAAAATAACACAAACCATGAAGCAACATCAGAATCCATTGGAGGGAAACATTGATAAAGATGCCCAACACAAGGTCTTCTGAAAACAGTAAAAAACCACCATAATGTGCCCAAGGGAAAGAACATTTGTATAGAATATGGTAGATCACTGGTCCCATGTGCTGCCCAGCCTTCTTCTCAAATGCGCCTCAAGTTCTTGTTGGGAGCTGGAGGTGTGGGGTGGGTCAGGAAGTCACTATCTCATGGCCATTGGGAGTTTCTCAGTTTAGCAGCTGTCTTGTACAGTGTCAGCCCGGTTATCTTTGTGGTTGTGTGTGTGACTGTTCAGATTGACTGAAGAATTATGTTTTCCACCAACCTCGTAATAAAAATATTTTATTCTAGACCAATTCATGAGATAGTGGCATTTTTACTATAATAAATTATCTAATAAATTTAGAAAAGAAGGGAAAAAACTGAAACTAAGAATGGACCATAAGAACATCTATAAGTTGTTTTTCACATGACAAACTACATGATGAAGCCTGAGATTTTATTTTATTTTATTTTTTAAAAATATTTTATTCATTTATTTGACAGAGAGAGGGAGAGAGATCATAAGCAGGCAGAGAGGCAGGCAGAGAGAGGGAGAGAAGCAGGTTTCCCGCTGAGCAGAGAGCCCGATGTGGGCTGAATCCTAGGACCCTGGGATCATAACCTGAGCCGAAAGCAGACACTTAACCCACTGAGTCACCCAGGTCCCCTGAAGCCTGAAAATTTCTATTAATGGTTGATTGCAACAATGAAAAAAAAAAGCCATAAAACCAGATAAAAGCAAAAAATGAGGAAGAAATCAAGGAGAGTATAGCTAAAACTTGTTATGGACTGAATGCTTGTGTCCCTGCCCCCTAGATTCACATGTTGAATCCCTAAATTTCAATGTGATAGTATTTGGAGGTGGGACCTTTGGGAGGTGATATGGGTTAGATGAGGTCATGAGGATGGGACCCCTATGATGGGATTAGTGCCTAAGAAGAGGAAGAGAGACCACAGTGCATTCTCTCTCTCTCTCTTTCTCTCTCTCCTTCCCTCTCTCCCTTTCCCCCTCTCTCCCCCAGTCGCCCTCTCTCCTCTTCCCTCCCTGCCACCCATGTGAAGATGATGAGAGGTTGTCAGACTGCAAGCCAGGAAGAAAGCCCTTACCAGGGAACCATATTAGCCAGCACCTTGACCTTGAACTTTCCAGCATCCAGACTGTGGGAAATAAATTCTGTTTTTTAAGCCAATGAGTCAATGGTGTCAAGTTTTGGCAGTTCAAGCTGACCAATAATGATTTTGGTACTGAATTGTGGGGTGATGAGTAATGAAAACCTAAAAATGTGGAATTGGGTTTAGAACTTGACAGTGGAAAGAGTTTTGCTAGAAATGTGGATGTTGAGGGTGATTCTGGTGAGAACTCAGAAAGAAAATGGGAGAGATACAAAGAAAGATTCCATCTTCTTGGAGAATATATAAATAATCATGAATAGAATGTGAGTAGAAATATGAATGGTAGAGGCCATTCTGATGAGGCCTCACATAGAGACAAGGACCATATTATTGGAAACTGAAGGAAGGATGATTCTGGTTATAAAGTGGCAAAAAACTTGGCTGAATTGTGTTCATGATCTAGTCTTTGTGGAAGGTGGACTTGTGAACAATTAAACCGGATGTTTATTTAGCTGAGGAGTGGCTTGATTCCTCCTGACGTCTTATAATAAAGTGCAAAAAGAGAGAGATGAATTGAAGGAGGCATTGTTAAGCAAAAAGAAACCAGAACATAAAAAATTGGAAAATTGGGCACCTGGGTGGCTCAGTGGGTTAAGCCTCTGCCTTCAGCTCGGGTCATGATCCCAGGGTCCTGGGATCGAGCCCCGCGTTGGGCTCTCTGCTCAGCAGGGAGCCTGCTTCCGCCCCCCACCCTGCTCCCCCTGCCTGCTTCTCTGCCTACTTGTGATCTCTGTCTGTCAAAGAAATAAATAAAATCTTTAAAAAAAAATTGGAAAATTCCCAGCCTGTCCATAGTGCACACAATTAGAAAGTGTGTTCAAATGAGAACACCGGCAATGTGACTGGATTACTACTTGATAAAGAGATTATGAGACACAAGCAAAAACATTGCCAATTTGCATTGAATGGGACAGAGATTGGACAAAATGAAGGAAGGCTGTCAGACTTCTAAGATTCTACAGGACTGAACCACAGAGCTATTTGGCCACAAATGTGCACTATTCTGCAAGACAAGGGAAGAATGACCCTAAAGGTGGTACAGAGATCATCATGGCTGCCTTCTTAATTTCAACACGGGTGCTCATTGCCTCAGTTTCAGCAGCCCTAACAGTAGCTGCCTGGAGCCTTGGGAAGTGCTGTGCACTTTCTGGAGCCTTCAGGATGCCACTCTGCTTGGCAGAACCACAGAGGGGAGACTGATGCCCTGGTGGATCTGGAAGGCAGAGCTTTAACCCATAACTGTTATTCTTGAGCTTTAGGTCTAATGATATTTTTCCTGCTAGGTTTTCAATTGGCTTGGAAGTTGTCACCCCCTTCTTCCTTCCAATTCTCCTTTTTGGAATGGGAATGTCTATTCTATGTCTTTCCCACCATTGTCTTTTGGAAGCACATAGCTTATGTGGTTATATAGGTTTCAGCTGCAGAGGAATTTTGCCTCAGAATAAGTCATATCTCAGGTCTCACCTGTTTCTGACACAGAAGGTATTTAGATGAGACTTTGGAATTAGTTTTCAGAGTTGATGCTGGAATGAGTTAAGACTTTTGGGACTGTAGGGATGGAATGACTATTTTGCATGGAAGAAGGACAAGAATTTTGGTGGGCCATGGAGGGAATGCTATGGATTGAATGTTTATGTCCCCCAAGTTCATATGTCGAAGCTCTGACCCCATATGTGATAGTATTTGGAAGTGGGAATTTTGGAAGATGATTTGGTTACATGAGGTCATGAGAGTGGGACTCCCATGATAGGACTAGTATTATTTTTTTAAAAGATTTATATTTATTTATTTGACAGACAGAAATCACAAGTAGGCAGAGAGGCAGGCAGAGAGAGGAGGAAGCAGGCTTCCCGCCGAGCAGAGAGCCCGATGTGGGGGTCGATCCCAGGACTCTGGGATCATGACCTGAGCTGAAGGCAGAGGCTTTAGCCCACTGAGCCACCCATGAACCCCAGGACTAGTATTCTTTTTTTTTTTTTAAAGATTTTATTTATTTATTTGACAGACAGAGATCACACAAGTAGGCAGAGAGGCAGGCAGAGAGGGGAGGGGAGAAGCAGGCTCCCTGCTGAGCAGAGAGCCCGATGCGGGACTCGATCCCAGGACCCTAGGATCATGACCCGAGCCGAAGGCAGCAGCGGCTTAACCCCCTGAGCCACCCAGGCGTCCCCAGGACTAGTATTCTTATAAGAAGAAGAGGAGTATGCTCTGCTCTCTCTATATCTCCTCTCTCTGTCATGTGAGGACATGGTGAGAAGGCAGCCATCTTCAAGTCAGGAAGAGGCCCTTCATCAAGAATCTGATCATGATGGCACCCTGATCTTGGACTTTCCAGCCTCCAGAACTGTGAGAGATTAAGTGTCTGTTGTAAGTCTCACAATCTATAGTAGTTTGTTATGGCAGCCAAGCTGCCTGAGACATTAGTCAATTTTGCTTCAAATCTGGGTCTTATAGATTTGCCACATTTATTTTTATTTATTTGTGAGAGAGAGAGAGAGAGCGAGCACAGGCAGACAGTGGCAGGCAGAGGCAGAGGGAGAAGCAGGCTCCCTGCCAAGCAAGGAGCCCGATGTGGGACTCTATCCCAGGACGCTGGGATCATGACCTGAGCCGAAGTCAGCCGCTTAACCAACTGAGCCACCCAGGCGTCCCTAGATTTGCCACATTTAACTACCTTTCACAGACTAGAAAATTTCATATTGCATAAGAGTCAGCACATCTGAGTTCACCAGATATCCTTTCCATATAAAGGATAAGTCAGTCTTCTCAAGTTGGGAGAGCCAATAAAATGATGAATATGTATGGAAATGAACATCAAAATTGACAAACCTTTAGCTATATTGACTAAGAAAAGAAGAAAAGACTCAAAGTATTAAAATTAGAAACAGAAATGGGGATATTTCTTCCAATTTGACAGAAATAAAAAGGATTATAAGAGAGTGCTGTGAACAGTTGTATGTCACCAAACAGGATAACCTAGAGGAAATGGAAAAATTTTTAGAAACACACAACCTACTAAGACTGAATCATGAAGAAATAGAAAATGTAAATAGACATAAAATAGGAGATGGAAACACTAACAACAACAACAACAGCAAAAAGCCCTGGACCTGATGGCTTTATTGGTGAATTCTTTTTAAAGATTTTTTTAAAAAATTTATTTGATAGACAGAGATCACAAATAGGCAGAGAGGCAGAGAGAGAGGAGGAAGCAGGCTGTCCGCAGAGCAGAGAGCCCAATGCGGGGCTCGATCCCACAACCCTGGGACCATGACCCGAGCCGAAGGCAGTGGCTTTAACCCACTGAACCACCCAGGCGCCCCTTTATTGGTCAATTCTGCCAAACATTTAAAGGAACATCAACACCAATTCTTCTTAGACCTTCCAATACATTGAAGAGGAGGGATCACATCTTAACTCATTCCATGAGGCCAGCATAGTCAATCTGGAAAGACTATATATAGCATGATTCCAATTATAGGTCATTCTGAAAAAGGCAAAACTATGTAAACAGTAAAAAGCCAGTGGTTTCCAGGGATAGAAGGGGGAGGGGTAAATAGGTAGAGCACAGATTTTTAGGGCAATTAAATACTCTATATGGTACCATAATGATGGATATATGTCATTATATGGTTGTCCACATCCAAAGACTGTACGACAGCAAGAGTGAATCGAAATGTGAACTATGGCCTTTGTGTGAGTATGATGTGTTCATGTAGGTCCATCAGTTGTAACAAATGTTCCAGTCTGGTGGGGATATTGGTACTGGAGGAGGCTGTGATGTGTGGGAGTTTGAGGATATATGTACCTTCACCTCAACTTTTCTATGAACCTAAAACTGCCCTAAAAAACACAAACATCACTCAGGGAAAGGAAAACCAAGGCCCAACCCACAAAAGACATGGACTCTTGTGTTTGTCCGTCCGTCTGTCTGTCCCTCCCTTCCTTCCTTCTTTCCTTTCCTTCTTTCTTTCTAGTACACGCTACTCCCAGCATGGAGACCATTACAGGGCTTGAATTCATGACGCTGAGATCAAGACCTGAGCTGAGATCAAGAGTCAGATGCTTAACTGACTGAGCCACCCAGGCGCCCTCCATTCTCACTTTTCTAAAGCAATTGCTGGTGCAGAGGATCATTCCCATCAGGGATTCTCTGATGTAACGGGAACATTATCAACCTGTGAGAATGGTTTCACCACAGGGTACAGGGTCAGGTGAAGCCTAGGGCTTCTATCCAAAACTCACAGCCTATGTTCTTAGTGTGGTGGAGAGGTCCAGGGTAAAATCTGAATTGTGGGTGGACTCCTTAAGAGAGTTCAGGACCCCTAGTGGACAGGCTTCACACTGGTTCACCTTTCCATCTCAGGTGTCTGTGGGCAAAGCTTCTTCCTGAATCAGGGCTACCTGGAGGCCAGCACTGAGCCTGAAAGACTGGCCACAAATGATTCCATCTATCTCCAGAGAGCAGAATCCATAGAATGCAGCTCAGATGTTGCCCCGGTTCTGACATCTGGGCCTCTTTTCAGCAGGGGACATGGAAATGTCAAGTGAAGACTAATGCACAAAATGCTCCCTCATCTGGGTTGGACAGAAAAGGATCAGTAGAAAGTGTTTTCATCACCTTTAAAATGAGTAATGTGGAGACATAGAGATCTTAATTAGGTCAATGTAGATAACCTCATGCTTGCTGCTTGATTAGAGTGAGGACAGCAAGAAACAGGCTCCAAACTCTCTCCTTGGTTTTTTTTTTTTTTTTGGTCTTTCAGTAGGAACTCAGAGACAGGAAGAAGTGAGTAAGGGCTTTTAAAGGTGAGACTCTGCTGGCCAACCCTGGGCTCCCACAGGTTTGACCTTTGTCTCCCTCTCCACCAGGCCCAGGTCCCTCAAAATGGAGAATTCCAGTTCCTAGAGCCAGTCCTTCTCAGAAATCAGAATTCCCTAAGGAGTTCATTGGGGGAAGAGAGACCTGGCACTCTGCTTGCTCTGCGCTACCCTCTGTGGGGATAACACAGTGATGGAGCTGGGAAGGGGTCTTACCCTCTAGGGTCAGTGACACATAGTGGAAGAATTCTTGGATGTTTCAGAGGCAACATTTGGGGAGCCTGGCTTTGGATGAGTTGTTAAGGCCCTTAATTTTTCAGACTCCTCCTTTGAGAGGGCACTTAGCCCTACATGAGCACTTGGGATATGTGTGTGGAAGCACTTGTCCCATGACCCATCAGTCACAGACTAAGCCTTACTGCTGTGGCTATTGACCTTTGACCTTGGAAACTAATTCCTGGGGGCACTCATGGTTGGATTTTGAAGTACCCTATGCCCAAGAAGACATTCTGTTTAGGCTCCCGCAGGGTCCTTTTGCTCCTCCCTTCAACACTACAATCTGTTCTCTTATTTCCCAGCTGTAAGGCTCACTGGAGAGACCCTAAAGTGGCAGTGGACATCCCTCCCCCTTGGAAGAGTCATCTGTGCCCTCTGTTACTCCAGGGCTCTTCTCTCTAGTTTCCCCATGGATTACCAGGGCCTGTGCAGCATGTGGTTGACCTAGGAGCAAGAAGCACAAGGAAAGGGAGGTGCCAGGAGCCATGAGGTGAGGGATAGAAGGACTATCAGAAATCAGGGATGTGGGGAAAGGGGATACTTGCCAGCCCTGTCTGCCCCCTTCTCTCCAAGATGCTCTTCTTGCCTCTTGTCTCTTACAGGTACCTGTGCATGCGTCACTTTGAGAGTCAGAAGGTGGGAAGGTCTATTGGGTGGGGTTACTGCACACTCCTCATGGCTCCATTCTGAGGATCCCCTCACCCTTTAGCACCAGGAGTTTGGCTCCCTCATAGTGCCAGCCACATCACCACAGTCCCTCTCAAGGGCCCCCCATTCTCAGTATGGGGCCCTCAGTATTCCTAGTTGCAACATCATACTCTCCTCAAGCAGTTCCTCCTTTTGAGGGTTAGACTCCATCACTCCAGTGTCCCCACTGTGCCTCTGAGGCTTCACTGCAGACGCATGCACTCTACCTATCAGACCTCAGAGCCTGAGCTCTGTGATCTCATGCCTTCCTGTGGACCCTGCTCAGCTCACTTTCTTCTGCACTCTTCCTCTTGACCCTTACATAGCTCCTAAATTGGCCCTTGCTCCTAAATTGGCCCTAGCCCTTTCAGCTTGGGGTGTTCGCAGAAGCTTGTTTGTGCTTGCCACACGTATGTGGTCATGCCCAGTGCAGCCTGGCTCACGCCTCGATTCCTCCTCCCCACAGGGCTTGGCATGCAGTTCCGGTGGATATCCTGGGTTGTAAATACTGGGACACTTTTAGTCCTTATAAAGGACTTCTGTTGAATTTGATGGAGTTATCACCCCAGGCTTTAAATTTCTCTTTTGCTTCAATGTTACCAGGATCCTAATTTTAGTCTGATTCCACTAATGAGTTCCATCTCTCATTGATGGACTCCATTTCCTCTCTCTGTCCTCAATGATGCTTTTGCCCAGGCCCCAAACTTCTGCCAGTCTAGTGACTCCAAAATGGCCCAGAGCACCACCACTTCCTCACCTCCTTTCATATCTATCTCCATACAAGAAAACACCAACTTTATCTTGGCTGATGTACTCAGACACTTACATAAGAAATGAGGGGTCGTCCTTGATCTTATTTCTTCCCCACTCTCAAAATCTGTCCAGTCACCTAGTCCTTCTAATTTTACCCCTTAAACATTTCTTGCATTTGTGCCTTCTCTTGCATGCTTATCACGAATTCAGTCCCGTATCACCTTTATCTTGGTTAATTCCTAACCCTTTCAATCTTAAGTGACTTTGTCTGCATGTATTGCTCCTTCACCTTGCTTATCCATTTCTCTACCATAGGTTCAGTTCCATATCACCTTCACCAGAATCGACACATTCTTCTTGTCCATTCCCACCAGTTAAATCCCATAAACCTTTATGTGCATTATCCCTACAACCTCCTCATTCTTTTCCCCACCAGCAGGCCCATAACAGCCACTTCCCTGCCTCTTACCTTGGCTGGTTAATACAACTCCATCCTGACATGATACAGCTTAAATACTCTCAAAGCTTTCAGTGCCCCTTTCTATAGCTGGTGCCCAGTCCTGGTCCCCAGGGTCATGCATGGTGGGGAGTCTCAGCCTCAGCCTCTGCTTGCCTGGGACTCTGCACCCAGCGTGAGAACTGCCCCTGTGCCCACACTCACTTGTGCTCATGACTGTCCTGGCCCCTTCCTCTCCCTTCCTCCTCACTGCTGACCAGTGCCCTAGGCCCACTGAGACTGGGTCCTCCCTCTCTTGCTCTTTACTTGGGGATGGAGGAGAGGGGAGATGATGACATTACTGCTCCAACAGCCACAGATGGTATTCACTTGGAGAAACAAGGGAACTGGAGCTGTACACTCCCATGTGGGTCCTGAGGGAGGACTGTGTTCTCAGAATTTTTTTTTTTGAGGAGTGGAAGGGGGTTGTTTTTAGCTCTGAGTTTGTCCACTTAAGTGGTGTTCCCTTCATCTTGGTGGTTTGTAGGGACTTTTTGTGGATGTGTTCTTTCAATTTTTTTAAAAAAGATTTTATTTATTTGTCAGAGAGAGGGAGAGGGAGGGAGCACGCCGGCAGGGAAAGTGGCAGGCACAGGGAGAAGCAGGTTTCCTGCTGAGCAAGGACCCCCCCCTCCCCCCGGGATCATGACGTGAGCGAAGGCAGATGCTTCACTGACTGAGCCCCCCAGGTGCCCTGTGTGTGTTCTGTTGAAGAAATTAGAAACAAATGATCAGGACCAGAGAAACTGTGTTGGGGGAAACAGAGAGATCTTGGTCAAAGGGCATAACCTTGTAGTTACAAAGTGAGTAAGTTCTGGGCATCTAATGCGCAGCATGGCGGTTACACTTAATAGCCCTGCACGCTGTACTTGAGATTTGCTGATAATAGATGTTAAGTGTTCTTATAACACAAAGAAAGGCGTGGGAAACTGTGAGGTGATGGACGTGTTCATTAGCTTTATTGTGGTAACCATTTAGCAATGTATAAGTGTATTCAATCATCACATTGTATACCTTAAATATATATCATTTTTGTTAATTTACCCCAATAAACATGCAAGAAAAAAAAGATTAGAGAAACTACCCTGGAAATGCAGGGAGGGTTTTGGGCGCAGTGCAGACCTTCCTGCTGGGGAACTGGACAGCATCACGGATGTTTCCGTGTGGCAGGGAGTCACCATCCCCAGAAAAAAGGATTCTTACCACAGCTAGGGGTCTCTCTCTCTCTTTTTAAATATTTTTATTTATTTTTTTATTTGAGAGAGAGACCACAAGTAGGCAGAGAGGCAGGTGGGGGGGGGGGAGCAGGCTCTCTCGATCCCAGGACCCTGAGATCATGACCCGAGCCAAAAGCAGAGGCTTTAACCCACTGAGCCACCCAGGTGCCCCTAGCTAGGGGTCTCTTAAGGCCCCTTTTGTTCTAGGTTTCTGGAAAAATGGGATTGTGACTAATACAGAGAACTTTCCTGATCTCATTCCTCTCATTCCACAGTTAGAATGACAACCTTGAAGCCCAGGCAGGTGAGAAGAGAAAGTGGACTCAGGAGGAGCAAATGGGATAAATGAGCATCTGAAAGTGTGAGAATGGGAACTCCATGAGGTTCTCTGTTGTTTCCTGGGTCTTGGGGCTACTACAGCCAGGTTCTCTCTGGTTTGGCTCATCATGGATGCCCATGATGAGGACCAGCCAGCCTGCTGTGTTGGTGAGGAAGTCAGGGCAGGTGGGCTCTGAGCAGCTTGCATGACCTCCTGTTGTTTTCTCCTCTTTCAGCTGCTGGGACCCAGTTAAGTTGTCAGTCCTTGGAACCTGGTGCTGTGGCCTGAAACCTGACCCCTAACCTCTTTGCAAGGGCATGGGCTGGGTGTAAGGGGTGAGAAATGAGTGACTTGGGATGTTTCCATGGTTAGTGTTTGCAACATGCAGTGACCACTGTTCTACTTGGACTGCTTAGGACACAGAAGCAGATAAAGTTCAGTCCCCACCCTCAAGCAGGCCCCATAGCTTTAAGGGGAAAACGATTGCTCCCATATAGGCACCCCAGCCTACAGGGCTTGGGGGCCCAGGCCCTGCAGCTATCTGCCAAACTCTTCTGAGATAAGAGCTTCTAGGTATTTTTCTTTGGCCCAGGATGGAAAGGATACCTTACTTTTGTTCTATAACAAGCTACCGTATTCCATTTTCCCTCAGGGCATTCACCAGCCCAAATAACTTCTCTGCTTATCATCTCTCCATGCTAGGATATATGCTCCATGAGGGCAGGAATTTCGTTTTATTCACTTCTCTGTCCCTAGCATCTAGAACCATTCCCAGAATAGGTACTTACCAAATACATTTGTTGATTAAATGAATCCGTGAATCAACTGTATTAGATCTCCTTAAGAAAGGAGAGAGTGCTATTTGGAAAACATTATGTCAAATTATGCAGGTTATTACACATAAATCTCTCTGCAGTAGGAGTTCTATTATGCCCTCTTTTACAATGAAAACCAGGCCAGTGAGAAGAAACCCAGATTGTAACTCAAGCCATCCCTCTCCAAAGGCAATGTGTTCTTTCTGTTCTTGTTACCCCCACCAGAGTGGGTCTGCAGTGTGCCCACTGCGTCCTGAGCAGCACACTGGTCATTTTGCATACTTGGTTCTAACTAATCCCCAAATAGCCCCACATGGATTGGTATCTCTTTTCCCATTTTGCATATAAGCAAACTCACTCAGAGAGGTTAGTCTGCCCAGAGTAATGTACCTACAGGTAGGGAGGTGGGGTCATCTCTAGGCCTCCTTAGTCCAAGGATTCCTATCACAACACCCTGAGAACTCACATGGGGATTCTGTCAAGTGCAGTGTGTCTACTCTGTGTATACATTCTTGATGGAGTGCATTCTGGGTCCTAGTGATCTCACTGTGATGGTCCTGAGTTAAAAGTCCATTTGCCACTTGACTCTATAAGCTCCTACTCTGGTAAACAACAGCAATATATTGAACCAATGTCAATTCAGAATCAGAGCCCAGTAACCCCTACACTAGGCTAATCAGTCTCAGACTACCAGGACAAGCCTGTACTCCAACCAAGTCAGGATCACAGACCCATTACCACGTGAGTGGCAAACATGAGATCTGTGGGGTGTCCCACTAAACAATGGGAAACGGAGTTGTTATAGGACTTCAGGGAAGGGTGGATTTTGGGTGAAATCCATGTGGAGCAGTGCTTGGATGGGTGGGCAGCAAACCTGGGCTGTGAGTAGTGGGTCAGCCTTAGGTCTGGAATGTGAAGTCAACCCAGGTTCCCATTTCCTTGAAAACCGCAAAATTTAGGTGTGGAATGCAGTGTCCAAAACACCTTATCTGTATCAAAGTGACTTATATCTGCCAGGAAAGAGTGCATATTTCATTTTTGATAATTTATAACACATTTCTGTTAGTCTGTGATGTTGGGGAGCGAAGTTTCTCAGTAAGAAAACAGAATACACCTTCTTTTGGAAAGTATTTTCTCCTATAACCTTTGAAGCTGGTTTTATCTGTGATTCCAGCCCAGTGAATAGTTTAATAGATTTTTTTCCTTTGCCGGTCTAAGCTAATTTTTGCTTTCTCTTCTCTGTAAGTGTGGGTATTTCCTGTCTTTCAATGTGGTTACCCATAATTGGCCACATTCCCTTTGGGGAAGGAAATAAGATATAGTATAAAATTGGGGGAGAGCATCAGGGTCTTTCCTCAAGGGAATCTAGCCTTTTTTCCTTTCATGAGACTCAGGTCTTTTTACCAAATTTGGTTTTTTTACTTATATAGACTTTAGTAGGCTATTTCATTCTCAGAGACACCATTATTCAGGATAACTGCTATGATTACTGCTCTGGCCCTGGGCCTGTTAAGGTGACCCACTTCCATGTCTTTGTAAGGGTCATGAGCTACTGTCTGGTATCCATCCAACCCCAGTGAGTTATGGAACCCATTTAAATGACAGCCCTCCCACTGCGTTTCCTAGCCTATAGGAAGTAGCCATTGCAGCATCTCCCAGGGAGGTTGGGGCACCCTTTCCAATGCATTTCTCAAGCTTGGGTGACCCTCTCGGGGTGAGGGAAAGTAGGCTGGGGTAGATGAACAGGGCATCAGTCAGCACTGCCAGTCACTACAGAATGAATCTTCCATAAAGCTTCTTTCCACCTACTGAGGAAACCAAAATGTCCTTCTCTTCTCAATTGTAGCTAATTTACTTGGTGTAGAAGCTGGGGGTCCCAAGTGGATGACTGTTCTGTGCTAACCCGCAAGTGTAGCACAGACAGGGTCTGCACCATCAGGGGACAGTGTGGCTCCCAACCAGTATTAATGTCATCTCCAAGCTAAGGAAGAAATTGGGTACCAGAGAAACTTATGGCTGGAATCAAGAACATTAACAACTATGTAAATAAAATGGAATACAATTTGGATTAAGTACTTAACTGAGAACTAAAACAATGAAAAACTCATCACAGGAATTAGAATGATGTTTTAGCCAGATAAGCTGAAATAGAGGATTAGGATAAATGTTGGGATTCTTAGTTAAGTAAACACCTCCATTGTATGTAAAGATGGAATTAAAAAGAAAAAAACCCAGGGCACCTGGGTGACTCAGTTGGTTAAATGACTGCTTTTGGCTCAGGTTATGATCCTGGAGTCCTGGGATTGAGTCCCGCATCAGGTGCCCAGCTCCACGGGGAGTCTGCTTCTCCCTCTGACCTTCTCCCCTCTCATGCTCTCACTCTCTCAAATAAATAAATGAATCTTTAAAAAAAAAGAAACCCAAATATTTTTTCCTGACTTGGCATTCTAAGATTGCATGCAGTCCTGAGGAAGACACTGCCACGGCTTCCTAGTCCTTCAGTCTCTTAAAAAGATACCAGAGATCCTTGGAACAGAAACAGTTTTCTTTTCTTCCTTCTTTTTTTAAAAGATTTTATTTATTTATTTGATGGAGAGACCACAAGTAGGCAGAGAGAGAGGAGGAAGCAGGTTCCCTGCTGAGCAGAGAGCCCGATGCAGGGCTCGATCCCAGGACCCTGAGATCATGACCTGAGCCAAAGGCAGAGGCTTTAACCCACTGAGCCACCCAGGTGCCCCTCTTTTCTTCCTTCTTAAAGGTCCCTTTTCTAGAAGTTGTAACGTCCCTGAGAGGCTTGGAGAACCAGGTAAGGAGGAGCTTCTGACTAAAACTAAACTTTTGGTCACCTCAGGAAAAGACGGGACATTCCCTCTTTGATGTGGGACATGCTGTTGAATGATGATTAGTGAAGTCATAAGCCAGAGGCTCCTACCTTTGGACTGTTTTCTCATTTTCCTTCCCTGATAAAACACCTAAACCCCCCCACATACCAAACCATATTTAAGTAAAGTGTACTATTTCCCATTCGGAATCAGTCAGCTGGGCCAGGCTTGGGGTTGCAAGCTCCCTCCTAGCACTGCCTTCGGTCTTGGGTGCAGCGGGACTCAGGAGGTACTGAGAGCCTGGGTGGTAGAGCCGCACAGAGCCAGCACTGTCACCGAGCAGCTTCTATGTGTCCCAGCCCCACTGTGAACCAGGGTAAGTAAAAGCCCCAACTTCACTGAAATGATGTGAAGCTTAAATGAGAAAACCCATACAAAGCCTCAATCACAATGCCTGGTACATGCTAAGGTAAAAAAAAAAAAAAAAAAAAAGTCAAGATTTCTGTTTAGCCAATAACGCTTATTATACAATTCACTCCAGTTTTTATGTTATTTTATTACTTAAGTCAAAGCTATCTGTGGTGAATGTACTTAGGAGGGTTTTCACCAAGATGCAGATTTCCTAATCAGCTTTTCAACATTCTAAGCCCAGACCACTACCATTACTGTATGGACAACCTGGAAAATAAGACCTGAAATACAGGTCATGTCAACATAAGGAGAAAAGATCAGTCAAATTCTAAGAAAGTTCCTTTGATAAACAGGAAAACTGGAATAATTTTATTATAGGCAAGGACACTATAAAGGAATAAAATGGCCAATTATTAAGTAATTCATTGCTCTTACCCTTTCTTCTTACCCTGATTCTTATATACAGAGCATCACTCCATTATAGCTTATCCCAAATATTAATCAGCCAATTCCTTCTGAGATGTTTGTACATATGGCACCCAGCTTGTTCATCAGACTTAAGCTACTTTCAGCTGCCAGATTTTAGCTTCTAGAACTGTCTCTCAGAGACTGTTGCTGAATGTCTCATATGTACAACCTGTTTCAGCTCATTTTGATGCTAATCTTTCTTCCACCAAAATGTAGGAGAAAGTGCTAAAGACATTTCTGGGGAATGGGGTTCTGAGGATCCTGAAGTGAGCCACCCATGAGTGAACTGGGGCAGAAGCACCACAGGCAAGGACGGCAACTCTAAAAATTGGGTTTAGGAAGACAGAGCTCCCAGGATATACTTCATCTCGAACATCAGGAACTAAAGGATGCTGAGACACCGGTGACCATATCATTCCAGGGGACAAAAGGTACCTTTAAAGCATGCAGACAACCTGCACAATTATCTACTAAAAGCCGCTCAATGGCTCTGCCTTACTTGGAATCTTGCCCTTTGGCAGCAGAAGGACCTGCCATTCCTCACCAGGGTCTGTTCAGTGCCAGGCTGCCCAGTGAAAAGGAATAGCTGTGACCACGCCCCTTCTCTCCCGGAAAAACTGATATGGAATATACCAACCTTGGTTTTGAGAACAAAACCTGTAAGTCATATCTATGGTGTGTCTACCTTATGCTTATTTTCCTCCCAATTCACAGCGGTTTGACTTTCCAAATTACCTTGTAGAAAAACTCATTTTACATGTGTCATTTGACTTCCTAGCAGGATCTCAAAGTCTGAATCTACACACATGCCTTACCTCCTTAACAAATTTTGTTCATGCTCCTGGTTTCTTCCTGTTTGGATTACGTGATGCTGAAAAGGGATAATACTTTTGAAGTTAAAGGGACATCCCTCACAGTAAAACAAAAACTTTTTGAAGAGGTCCAAACCAACAAGGAAATCCCAACCTGGTTCTTTCCAGATTTAAAGTGTAATGGTTCCAGTTACTTTCCTTGAACTTGAAATAGATGAAGATAAGGAAGGAAAAGCAAGTGGCCACATGAAATACCTCACTGCACCCTAAGGTCTGGAGCTATAAAAACACAATCTTAAATAAGTGTACTCAGATGGGGCTTGTTTCAAGTACTCAAGCACAGGGCACCCTCTGTGGGAAGAAAGGCATGTGACCTTGGAATTTCTACCACATAATCTGGCAGCCTATCTTCAGTTAGCACTGCACTGGTACATTGTTAACTCACTCAAGAGATGAGTCTCCAAAACGGAAGCTTTCACATCAGTATATGCTCCTGATGTACAACAGTGAAGACTTTATTGAATAAAGCAGTTATTCTCCACTGTGAACTTTATGGTGCTGAATGAAGGCTGCCTGTGCACTAAAGAGGTCCCCACATTTAATACACTCATAGGCCTGCTCTCCGGTGTGAATTTTCTCATGACTAGTAAGAGTTATTCTCTGACTAAAAGTTTTCCCACATTCATTACACACATAAGGGTGCTCTCCACTGTGAACTCTCTGATGCCGAGTAAGGTGAGAGCTTTGTCGGAAGGACTTTCCACATTCAGTGCATTTGTAAGGTTTCTCTCCTGTGTGAATTCTCTTGTGCTGAATAAGGGATAAGCGTGCACTGAAGGCTTTCTCACATTCATTGCACATGTAGGGCTTTTCTCCAGTGTGAATCCTCTGATGCTGAATAAACTGTGAATGCTGACTGAAGGCTTTGCCACACTTCTCGCATTCATAAGGCTTCTCCCCAGTATGAATTCTGTGATGCTGCACGAGAGAGGAACGGACGTTGAAGGCCTTCCCACAGTCACTGCACTCATAGGGATTCTCTCCAGTGTGAATCCTTCGATGGCGGATAAGGTGTGCACTCTGGCTGAAGGCTTTCCCACAGTCACCACAATCATAGGGTTTCTCTCCATTGTGTGTTCTCTCATGCTTAATTAGGGTGGATATCTGCCCAAAGGTTTTCCCACACTTGTTACATTCATAGGGCTTCTCCCCAGTGTGGCTCCTCTGGTGCTGAATGAGGTGTGAGCCCTGGCTAAAGGCCTTCCCACATTTGTGACACTCATAGGGCTTCTCACCATTATGGACTCTCTGATGTTGAACAAGGGAAGAGAGCACACTGAAGGCTTTATCACACTCGTTACATTCATAGGGCTTCTCACCATTGTGTGTCCTTTGGTGATGAATAAGATTAAAACTCTGGCTGAAAGCTTTTCCACACTCATTACACTCATAGGGTTTCTCTCCAGTGTGAATTCGCTGATGCTGAATAAGATGTCCTTTCTGACTGAAGGTTTTTCCACACTCACTGCATCCGTAAGGTTTTTCTCCGGTGTGAATTCTCTGATGCTGGATGAGGGACAGGCGAGCACTGAATGATTTTCCACACTCATTGCAGACATAAGGCTTCTCCCCAGTATGACTTCTCTTGTGCTGAATGACTTGGGAGCGCTGACTGAAGGATTTTCCACATTCGTTACACTTATAGGGTTTCTCTCCAGTGTGAATTCTTTGATGAACAGTAAGGGTTCGATTCAGGCTAAAGGATTTCCCACATTCATTGCATTCATACGGTTTTTCTCCTGTGTGAATTCTCTGATGTTGAATGAGAGATAATCGTGCACTGAAGGCTTTGCCGCATTCAGTACAGTTATAAGGTTTCTCTCCAGAATGAGTTCGCTCATGCTGAAGGAGGTGAGAGTGTCTACTGAAAGCCTTCCCACATTCCTTACACTTGTACGGTTTCTCTCCACTATGAATTCTCTGATGATGAATCAGGTTAGAGCTATGACTAAAGGCTTTCCCACACTGATGACACTCATGAGGTTTCTGCCCAGCATGAATTTTAAGATGTTGGCTGTAAGATGAACGTGCACTGAAAGCTTTCCCACATTCACTGCACTCATAAGGTCTTTCTCCAGTGTGAGTGTTATGGTGCTGAATGAAATAGGAATGAGCCCTGAAAGATTTGCCACACTCAGCACAGACATGGGTCTTCTCTCCACAGTGAACTCTCTGATGTTGGTTTAGGACAGAGCAGTACTGGGAAATTTTTCCACACCCGCCACACTCACAAGGCTTCTCTCCAGCATGACTTCTCTGATGCTGAGAAAGAGCTCTACTCAGGCTGAAAGGTTTTCCATACTCATTATACTCAAAGGAATTTTCTGGATTGTTAACCCTTTGATTTTCACTAAGAACTGAACTCTGCCTGGGCACTTTCACACACACATCTGTCTGACAGGCTCTTTCTTCTGGGTGGAAACACTGGAGATTAGTGAGGTCCTGGCTTTGCTGAAAGCCATCCATACATGGCACATTCTGGTGGAGACTCTTCCCTCTAGATGCTCTATGAAATCCAAACGGGTTTGGGGCTGCAGTGCAGTTTACCTCCACAGAACTGGATTTCTGGCCTTCCCTTCCAATAGGGGTTTTCCTATGTGTCAATGTCAATGGCCCAGAATTGTTCCTCTGGGAGAAGGATTTCTTAAGTCCTTCCTCTGCAGATTTTCTCCAGCAGTTCTTTAATTTTCCCTCAGTTTTACTCATCTCTTCAAAATATGGTTCCTTGGAAATATTCTTTACATGTTCTTCTGATTTTGCTCTCTGGAACCCCACTGCTTTGGAAATTTCCTGTTTTGGAGTCAATCCCTTCTTTCCTGTCTGAGACTCAAAACCTGAAAGAATGAGGGCAAATGAGTTGCTCATATTTTACCATGGGAGAAAGAATTAGAGAATATGAATAGTTACACGAAACAACTATCTCCTAGGAGGATACTGGATTTCCTGAATGCAGAACCAAAAAACCACCTCACTGAGATTGAGAAGGGGGAAGAGGGGAAGAGAAGCATGCTACCAAAGCAAGGAAGGCTGGTGTGGGAAAGAAGGAAGTAAAGAGAGAAGCCCAAGATCAAAGGCTTACATCTTGGCTAACTAGGGACAGATGGAGCAGGAACAGTGAGAGATGACCTGAGGAAAAGAGCTTTCAGAAAGGTGACAAGAGTGTTAAGAAGACGACTGCTCATGTCACTGCTCCTTAGCACACAAGGTATCTTCTTCTAGCTTACTTATAATAGGTATTCAAATATTTGTTTAAAAACAAATGAATGAGCTGTGCCTGGGTGGCTCAGTTGGTGAAGTGTCTGACTCTTGATTTTGACTCATGTCATGATCTTGGGGTCATGAGATCAAGCCCTGTGTTGGGCTCTATGCTCAGCACGGAGTCTGCCTCTTTCCCTCTGCCCCTCCCCCCGAAATAAATGAATACATCTTTTTTTTTTTTAAAGATTTTTTTATTTATTAATATGACAGAGAGAGACACAGAGAGAGCAAACACAAGCAGGGGGAGTGGGAGAGGAAGAAGCAGGCTTCCCACTAAGCAGGGAGCCCGATGCGGGGCTCAGTCCCAGGAACCCGGGATCATGACCTGAGCCGAAGGCAGAGGCTTAATGACTGAGCCCCCCCAGGGGCCCCTAAATGAATATATTTAAAAAAATAAATGAATGATAAATGGCTTATAATGAATAAAAGGTATACAGATTAATGGGTATTGGAAAGAAAGGTCTGGATAATTTGGCTTCACAGAAGCAAATCAGGATAAACAGAGGAAACAGATACGAAGAGGTAAGCTACTCATCCAAACAGTAGGTGCAGCACGGGCAGAACAGCTAAATGTGGCAATAACCCACAGCACACATTCCCAGTGAGTAAATTACCTGAACATTTGCAAAAACTGTGATACATATGAATTCTGAAATCCAACGAAAGGAAATTTACTAAAACCAAAACAAAACCACTGAATCATGTGAATACAAGGACTGTCGAAAGGACAACCAGGTCAGAACAGTGAGGGGAGCCCTGCTGTGAGATGCCATGGGAGCACAGTGGAGCCTCTCTTCTGTCAATTGCTTATCATTAGAGCTGTAACAGGCTGTGACTCTCAGACTGTTCAGCTAACAAGGATACGGAGCTGAAAATGTTGAATAGATGGATCTAAAATTGGGCTAAGTCATTTTAACAGACCTCAGTGATCCAACTCACAGTACTTCCAAGGGATTTACTTTACTACTTTTTACTATTTTTGATAAAGGCACAAAGGCAATACAAGTGGAGAACAGATATTTTTTTGCAACAAATGTTGCTGGAACTGGATGTCATTTGTAAAAAATTAAACTGGATTCCATAACTCATACCACACACAAAAACTAACTCAATATGAATCACAGACCCAAATACCTAAAATTTCTAAATTATAAAATTTTCTTCTATAAGAAGAAAACCTTTTGAATTAAGCAGTTTTCTCAGATGTGACACTGAAAACACAACCCATAAAAGAGCGAACCGATGAGCTGCTGTTCATCAGAATTTAGTGAAGTGTCTCCTCTCCCAAGACACCGAAAGAGAGTAAAGAGACGAGGCCCCCCGAGAAAACCTGTGCACAGCATCTAACTGATAAAGGTCCTGTGTCTAGAACAGCTCTATATCCAGAAAGCAACTCTGTAAAACTTCAGACAAGAACAAAAAATGAGTTAAAATATAAGCAAAGATATGAATAGACACTCTGCCACTGAAAGTACACAGAAGGAAATAAGACACTCTGAATTTTTAACTACTAGAGAAATCAAAAGTGAAACCACAATGCAACACCACTACACATTCATCAGAGCAGCTAAAATTTAAAAAAAGACTGAACACACCAAGTGATCAGGGTGCAGGGAAAACAGAACTCGCATCTATTGCTGGTGGAATGTCAACTGGTACAACCAGTTTGGAAAACATTCTGGCAGTTTCCTAAATGTTAAATATACACCAGCATGTAATCTGGCCATGCTATTACTAGGTATTTATCCAAGAAAAAAGGAATGTATGGTCCTACAAGGATATGTACACAAATGTTCATAGCAGCTTTATCTGTACTAAGCCCAAATTGGAAACAACCCAAATGTCTGTTAACAGACTTGGTAAATTGTGGCATAGCCATACAAAGAAAATGCTAACCAAAATAAATAAATGAGTTATTGATACAAAACACAGATGAATATCAAAAGGATTACATGGAGACAAAAGATGCCAGACAAAAAAAAAAAAGGTACATGTTCTATGATTCCAATTATATAAAACTCTAGAAAACCTAATTCATATTGACAGCAAGCATGACAGCAAGCAGACCAGTAACTGCTTCATGACTGGGATGGGAAGGGGAAAGAGGGAGGAACTGCTGAGACAGCAGAAAACTTTTGGGGGTCATGGGTATGTCTGCTATCTTGACTATAGTGAATGTTTCACACATACAATACATAGTGCAGAAACGTTACCAAATTGCACATCTTAGATATGCACAGCGTATTATACGCATAATGTACCTTAATAAGACTGTTTCTAAGAGGGGAAAAAGAATGCATGGGTGTGGAGCCGGTATGCCAGAGTCTAACCCAGCCTGTTCCTGAGCAGCTGTGTGATCTCAGGCCAGCAACCGCATCTCTCTGTGCCTCAGAGCTTCTTTGGGTACTGACTCTGCGAGGATACTGGAGGACTGCTAAGTTCGTCGTGCCAGCAAAGCACTGGGCATGCCCCGAGCACAGATTCCTAGCATCGTTAGCAGCTGTGGACGCTGCTCCACTTACTAGTTACTAGTTACATGACCATCCCCTTTGCTGCACAGGAAGAAACCCTAGCTCATGTTTTTCTCCAAGGCCCTGAATCGGCCTGGGAACTCTGAGCCACAGCAGGAGTAAGTGTGGGCAGAGGGCATGTCTCTGGATGGCCTCCCTAAGCAGCCATGGCAGAGCTGGCCAGCAAGGCCTGAGAAAGACTGGGTGACACAGAAGCAACTGGGAGGCAGCCAGCTGCCAGAGACATACCTGAGCTCTTTTCTGGGATTGAAAGAACATTTTGTAGGGTTAGGGAAACATGATCTCATTTATGGGTATAGATCAGAAAGAAAAGAGAGGTGGGAATGGAGAAGAGGGAGAGGAAAGCGCTGGCGTGACGAAAGATGTGGTCCAGAGCTCACAAAGAAAGGCCTGGCAAAATGGCAGCACCTGCCAGCAGGGGCAGGAGAGCACGGCGGCATTCCTGGAGACTCACTTTCGCTCCCATGACTCCAGATCCAGCCTTCCTCAATTCTCGGTGAGTATGGGGCCCATGGCTCTTCCCCCTTCTCCAGCCTGGAGATGACATCAGGTTTGGAACCTTGAAGTCCTGCTCCAGAGAAAGGAAGCAAGGCTGACAATTCACCCAAGTCCAGGATAAGATGGCCCATGGGGAGCACCTGTGTCCTATTCATAACCTCCCCTGCCATCTATCTGTAAACCACGGAGACAGATGTAGGCCTCTTCCCCTGCTGAAGAAAAGTAAACCCAGCTCTTCTGGGGGCCGAGGATAAGGGAAACAGTTGGGGCCTGAACACATCATGCTAGAAGACTCTAATAATAGAGTCTTGGTGCTGACTTCCATGAGGACTAAAGGGAAGCAGCATATTTTGGTGTAAGGGAGGGCTTGAAAACCAAGTGGATTAAAATCCTAGATCTGTCCCTGACTACCTGTGTGAAGTTAAAGTTATGATATGGGGCACCTGAGTGGCTCAGTGGGTTAAGTATCTGCCTTTGGCTCAGGTCATGATACTGGGGTCCTGGGATTAAGCCCTGCATTGGGCTCTCTGCTCAGTGGAGAGTCTGTTTCTTCCTCTGTGCTCACTGTCTCTCTCTCTCTCAAATACATAAATAAAACCTCTTTTTTTTTTTTTAAATTTCTTTTAAAAGATTTTATTTATTTACTTGATGAGAGAGAGAGAGAGAGAGATCACAAGTAGGCAGAGAGGCAGGTAGAGAGAGAGGTGGGAAAGCAGGCTCCCTGCTGAGTAGAAAGCCTGATGCAGGGCTCGATCCCAGGACTCTGAGATCATAAATAAACCTCTTTAAAAAAAAAAAAAAAGTTATGGGGCGCCTGGGTGGCTCAGTGGGTTAAAGCCTCTGCTTTCAGCTCAGGTCATGATCCCAGAGTCCTGGGATCGAGTCCCGCATCAGGCTCTCTGCTCAGCAGGGAGCCTGCTTCCCCCGCCTCTCTGCTACTTGTGATCTCTGTCAAGTAAATAAATAAAATCTTTTTTTTTTTAAGGTTTTATTTATTTATTTGACAGAGATCACACAAGTAGGCAGAGAGGCAGGCAGAGTGGGGAGGGGAAAGCAGGCTCCCTGCCAAGCGGAGAGCCCGATGTGGGACTCGATCCCAGGACCCTGGGATCATGACCTGAGCCAAAGGCAGAGGCTTTAACCCACTGAGCCACCCAGGCGTCCCAATAAATAAAATCTTAAAAAAAAAAAAAAAGTTATGATATGTTAGCCTCAGAGTCAACTATAAACCATTTAACCCAATACCAACCTTAAAGATGCATTATGATTGACTCTGGATGTGAGAATACTTAGGGTTTAATGAATGATATTCTTCTTCCATATTTCCGACAAGGAAACTGGGGGAATCTGTGATACAGACTCTGTGCAGACCAGGCTTGCCTGAAACCAGGGATGCCTCTGAGCCTCAATCTAACCCTAGTCCTGTTCACGAGCACGGAACCCAGAGCCGAACTTCAGAAGGAGCCTTACCCAGTGAGATCAGGTTTCTGTAGGTCTCCAGCATCACATCACTGTAGAGGACCCTCTGAGCAGGGCCCAGACAGCCCCACTCCTCCCGGGAAAGGAACACAGCCACATCCTCAAAAGAAACCAAAACCTGGAATGATAATATCTTGTTGCAACTCCAGGGTCAGGCCCAGGGTGGCTCATGATGGGCAAAACCCCTTTGAATGCATGTACCAGACTGCTGTCCTCACAAGACCGGGCTCTTTGAGACCAGCAGCATTTTGACTTGTCCTTGTCTGCCCAACCCCTGCCCTCTACTATGCCTCGTGCAGGGACTGGGAAGATAGTGTGCAGCACATTTAAGGGACTGCAACTCAGGGACTGAGAACACTGGTGAAGACAGCTCCTCATAGAGAAAACCGTGGAGAGACTCTAGCCAAGAAAGGGCTCAGGTATCTCCAAGAGGACCACTCACTCACCTGAGGCCCAGGAAGAAGGAGCTCTTTGACGGCCATCGCTGAATCTCTTAGCTTGTCCCCAGGAGGCGGGCAAAACTGCAGGGAGAGGGAAGACTGTAATGGAGTGTGGCCAGTCTGCTTTTCACAGCAACACTGAGACTTCCGTGTCTAGATCTCAAGAGGTCTATGGCAGCACAGACCAAGTTTGCAGCTGCCAGAAAGCCCTGGGAAGGGCAGAGGAACTAAACACCCTGTGGTCTATGAGACCATATCCCCTTCTCCACCACAAGGCTTCCCCAGCAGCCCCTGGTACAACAGCATCCTAAGGCCACCATATGATGGCCCCAGCAGTGCACCTGGCCAGGGCAGACAATAGGCTGCATCTCAGGACCACCTTAGGGGTCCTGGAAAGTAGGCAAACAGCTGAGGACAAGCAGACCATGCATCTACCCTAAGGTGGTACGCAAGCAAATAGGGTGGTCGACAAAAAAAAGCCTGTGTCAGGTGGCGATAAGGGACAGAAAGAATGCACAGCATGAGGGCAGCAGCTGGTGGTAGGAGATATTTTACACAGGATGGCCAGGGAAGGCAACTTTGATAAAGCAACACCAAAGCAGAGGTCTAGATGGAGCGGGTGCAGGCACTGTGTAGATATCAGGGGAGATCAGTTCCAGGAAGGGGAATGCACAAGGGCAAAGGGTGTGAGGCGATGGCCCACTTGATGTGTTCAAGGAAGGGCAAGGAGACCAGAGGGGCTGAAGTGGAGTAGAGGAGGGCAAGAGAGAGGAGGGAGGGGTGCCTCATAGCTACAGGACGTGGGCTTTTACTCTGAATGAGTTGGGAAGTATCCTGAAGATCTGGGCAGTGCTATGACCTGCCATGTGGCCTCTCCATCTGCTGCTCTGGGAAGAGACTAGGGGTGGAGATGTGGCGTGTAAGGGTGTAAACAGGAAAACCAGTTGGAAGGCTCCAGCAGTAATCCACTAGAGACGACAGTATCTTGGGCCAGAGTGGTGGGAGCAGGTGATAAGTGATCACGTTCTAGACGCATATCAAAGGTATAGTCAAGAGCACTTGCTGATGAATTAGATCTGGGATGAGAAAGCAAGGTTTGCCCCAAGCAACTGAGATGATGACACTTCCTTCACTCTGAAGGATAAAACTTACATCTGAAGGGTAAAAATTAAAAGCCGTTTTGGCACATGTTGTATTTTAGATTTGTAAGGGGAGAATCAGAGCTTGGGGATTTATAGGTCCAAAACTCAAGAGAAAGGCTGAAGCTGGCTGGGTATACTGGGAGCTGGCGGTGTTCATGCGACATCTACAACTGACACGGGGCAATGCCTCCCAGGAAACCTTCCCAAACAGCCTCTGACACAAAGCCCACTCCCACCTCCAAGCCCCCAGCCCGGCCAACGAAACGCGCACCACGAGCGCGCCTGCCCTCTGAACACACCACCCGCTGCTGCGAACGCCTCGGGGACGTGACCTGAGCCTCCGCACGGACTTAAAAGGAGACTTATCCCGAGGGACTGTTTCGGGAATTTAATGCAGAAAATGTGACGTGCTCGGTGTAGTGTCGGCAAACCAGAGACAAGCGGAACGTGAGGGCCCGCAGCTACTGCCCCCCGCGGCACTGCTTCCCGGGCGCCCGCCGAGTGGCACCTGCCGCCCGGCCGCCCGCAGCCCCAGCAGCCGAGGCCCCTTCCCCGCCGCGCTCACGACCCCCCTTGGCCCTCCTCCCCTCTGCCGCGTGCACGGCACCGTCCGGTCTCCGAGGAAAGCACGACCTGACGCATCCCCTGAGCACGCCCAGCTTCGCCCGTCGCTGAGGCCCTCCCCGTCCGCGCGGCCGCCCCGCCTCGGCGGCCTGGGGAGCCCGGACCCGGCCGCGAGCTCTGCGCGGGGGCCTCCGCCGCTCCCCCGTCCGCCTCTTACCGCACACTCCACGCCGCCTCCGCGCCTCCGCACCGGTGCCGACTCACGCCGCGCGCCTTCGCGGCTGGGGCGGAGGTACGTCTGGCATACTACCGACCGCCCGAGCCCGAGAGGCCGGACAGGAAGTGCCCGCACTGCACTTCCGCCGCGCCCTCCAGCTCGCCACCAATCGGATGCCCGTTTCCGGCGGCCGCTCTAGCCGCCCGGAAGAGTCTATGCTCCTGGCCAGTTCCGGGTCGTGGTCGCGACGCCTGTGGGGAACCGCGGGAGTTCCTCAGGGAGGCGGGACGGGCTCTCGGTGGGAAACGCCTGAAGGAAGGAGAAGGAGCGGAGAAGGAGTAAATGGAGGCGAAACTAAGCCGTTTGTTTTTCTTGCTCGGATGAAAAGATTAGTGTTTTGTAAAGTAAGAGCAGCAGTAGTACGTTGGGCCACTAGGGCGGGTGGCTGGGCAACGAGGACGGCGGCGGTGTGGTGAGCCGGCGGGCGCGGGCCCAGAGCCCGTGTACGTGTCGCAGCGCGAAGCACTTTCAAAGGGTAAAGGGTGCGCTCCGTAGAAAACACTGGAATTAAACAAAGTGCTCAGTTCAGCCGGAGAAGGCAGAGACGGGAAAGATCTCATTTATCTACCTGGTGGTTTAGTTAAGTTGGCTCCGTGCCCGCCCTGGGGCTTGAACTCGCACCCCGAGATCGGGGCGACTGGCTTCCCTCCTGAACCAGCCAGGCGCCCGGGGAAAGAGTCCTTTTTTAACGATACAAATGCAGCGAATGAAGAGCAGTTACAAACGTGGTATATACTGACCCCCGCTCCTGTCAGCTCGCGTGGAACCACGTTCTGAGCCTGGGACACATCCCAGCAAATTTGAAACGACAGAAGTAATGCAAAACATGGTCTCAAACCACAGTGCAATTAACAGACATCAGCAACAGAAACGTAGCTAGGTAATCCCCAGAGACTTGTGGATTAGACAATACCCATGTAATAAACACATGGTCAGAAGAATGCCTCAGGAAAATTTAAATAATTTTCTTCAGTAGAGGTTAAAAGCCAAGTTATCGGAATTGGTGGATATCAACAGATTCCAAAGTCTGTGAGGAAAGGCAGAGGACGCAGAATAGCCAGCGCAGTCCTGAAGAACACCAAAGTCCAAGTAGGCGCCGATTCTACCCAACTTTAAAGCACTCTGTAAAGCTACAGGAGTCAAGACAGCCTGGGCTTGGCGAAAAAAGAGACAAGTAGATGAGTGGAACAGAGTGGGGAGCCCGGAAGTAGACTCCTACAAATGCAGTCAGCTGATCTTTGATACAGGAGAAAAGGCTGTTAATGGAGAAAAGATAATCTTTTTCAACACACTGTACTGGGACGACTGGACGTCCCCATCAAAGAAAATTTTTAGACATAGATGGTACACTTTCAGCAAAAACTAACTCAGAGCTTAGAGCTAGCTAGGTGTTCAGTTTGTTTTTAGTAACACCTAGGAAGACTCAAAGTTTTAATTAAAGTGACCTTGAAATAAAAATCAGAGGGGCTGGCTGAGAAATGATTGCAATTTAGTAGGGAACTGGGAGCTCCTCTCCAGGCTGCTCCTGTATGTTTCCTGTTCTAGCTGTAGCATTGGTCATCTTTCCATGGAACTCTGGTTTCTTTTATTGGAGAATGGTATTAGAAATCAAGACCTGGGTCCCAGGTATGCTCATTGCCAATGGAATGTCACTGCTTTTAGGTCATCTCAGCTGACACAGCAGGGAGCTACATGTGTACATGTGTGCACACTAATCTACTATATACACACATGCAAATATTTCTATACATATCTATCTATTTATATTAAGATAAACCTGACGTTTCCAAATCTAAGCCATTGCTGCATGGATCATTCTAGTCTTTCTCCCTTGCTTGTCTGTGATCTCCCAGTTCAACAGTAAGAAATCTGGCTCTTACCTTCTGTCACTCACCCATTTATTTAATTGTTCAATTCCAGTATTTTTGTACAGTAGACTCTCACTTTCTATGGATCTCATCCTGTTTTTCTGGATTTCTGTCTTTTCTTACTATAGTACTTCCTCCTACAAAAGAATCAGTGATTTCAGAAAAGGCTTACTGTGCCTGAGAATACATTTATTGCACCATAATTTTTTTTTTTTAAATACGGACTTGAGCTCATGACCCTGATATCAAGACCTGAGCTGAGGGGCGCCTGGGTGCCTCTGCCTTCAGCTGAGGCCCTGATCTCAGAGTCCTGGGATCGAGCCCCACATCGGGCTCTCTGCTCAGCGGGGAGCCTGCTTCCTCCTCTCGGTCTGCCTGCCTCTCTGCCTACTTGTGATCTCTCTCTGTCAAATAAATAAAATCTTCAAAAAAGAAGAAAAAAGAAGGCCTGAGCTGAGATCAAGAGTCAGATGCTTAACTAACTGAACCACTCAGGTATCCCCTCCATCACTTTTTTTTAAAAGTAGACTTTTTAGGGGTGCCTGGGTGGCTCTGTTGGTAAAGTGACTGCCTTCAGCTTAGGTCATGATCCCAGGGTCCTGGGATTGAGCCCTGCATAAGGCTCCCTGCTCAGTGGGGTTTTGTTTCTCCCTCTCCCTCTTTTCCTCTCCCCTGCTTGTTCTCTCCCTTTCTCTCTCTTCCCCCCCTCAAATAAATAAATAAAACAAACCCCTCACTGCTGTTTAAAGTTTACAGCAAAATTAAGCAAAGGGTAGGGAGATTCCCACGCATCCCCTGCTCCTACACACGAACAGCCTTCCCTACTATCAAATTCTTACACTAGAGTCAAATATTTTCATTTCATTTATTTATTATTTTTATAATTTAAAAGATTTTATTTGTTTATTTGACAGAGATCAGAAGCAGGCAGAGAGGCAGGCAGAGAGAGAGGAAGAGAAGGAGGCTTCCCACTGAGCAGAGAGCCCAATGCGGGGCTCGATCCCAGGACCCTGGGATCACAACCTGAGCCGAAGGCTTTAACCCACTGAGCCACCCAGGTGTCCCTTTATAATTTTTTAAAGATTTTGTTTATTTGAGAGAGTGTGAACGAGAGATCACAAGCATGGAGAGCAGCAGAGGGAGAGGGAGAAGTGGATTCCCTGCTGAGCAGGGAGCCAGATGCGGGGCTTGATCCCAGGACTCTGGGATCATGACTTGAGCCAAAGGCAGACGCTTAACTGACTGAGTCACCCAGGTGTCCCTGTTTATTTATTTTTAAATTAAGTACGCTCCATGTCCAACATGGGGCTTGAACTCACAACCCTGAGATTGAGTCGCATGCTCCACCAACAGAGCCAGCCAGGAACCCCGTGAGTCAAACATTTGTATGATCTATGAATATACATTGACACATCATTCTCACCCACAAGTCCATAGTTTACATTAGGGTTCATTCTTGCTGTTGTACATTTTCTGGGTTTTGAGAACTGTATAATGATATGTAGCTACCATTAGAATGTTGTATAGAATAGTTTCACTGCCCTAAAAGATCCTCTGTGCTTCAGCTATTCATCTTGTACCATCGCTTTGTTTTTTAATTTTTAAATTTATATTTTATTTTTTTAAGACGGGGGAGAGAGAGCATTTGAGCAGTGGGAGAGCAGAGAGAGAGAGAGAGGCTCCACACTCAGCATGAGCCCGATGTAGAGCTGGATCTCACCACCTGAGATCATGACCTGAGCCAAAGTCAAGTACACTCAACTATCTGAGCCACCCAGGCATCCCTGTACCATTACTTTAAGTGATAGTTTGCCCCAGGTATAAATATCTAGGTGCAAAATTATTTTCTTTCAACACTACGAATATATTATTTTATTGTTTTCTTGTTGTAGTATAATTATTGACAAGTCTGATGTTAAAATATTTTTCTTTTGTAATAATATCTGCCTTAAGCTTTTGAGATATCATTTTTAAAAAAAAAGATTTTATTTATTTATTAGAGATCACAAGTAGGCAGAGAGGCAGGCAGAGAGAGAGAGAGGAGGAAGCAGGCTCCCCGTGGAGCAGAGAGCCTGATACGGGGCTTGATCCCAGGACCCTGGGATCATGACCTGAGCCGAAGGCAGAGGTTTTAGCCCTCTACCGAACCACCCGGGTGCCCCTCTTTTTTTTTTTTAAGATTTTATTTATTTGAGAGAGAGAGAGAGGGAGAGGGGGGGGGGGGGGAGGGGGGGGGGGGGGAGGTAGGTGGAGAAGGAGAGGCAGACTTCCCTGCTGAGCAGGGAGCCTGATGTGGGGCTCGATGTCAGGACCCTGGGATCATGACCTAAGCTGAAGGCAGACGCTGAACTGACTGAGCCACCCAGGTGCTCCTGAGCCTAGAGAATAATTCCTTTCTTACAGAATTGTTTACATTAAATGAGACAAGTATATTAAGTTTGTAGTAAAAATTCCATTGTAGTGAAATAAAAAAGTTCAGTTTCCTCTTCTCCATTGTTAAGGAGAGTTTGAAATGGGCTGTCTGCTTTTGGGAGCCCTGATTTTATACTTTCTTCCTCCTTGAGCTCCTTTGATAACCAGCCTAAACACTCCAATTCCAGGACTCCTCCAAAGGTCCAGCATGAAATCCATACCCAGTGTCAGCTGATTTGTAGCATCACCATTGTTTTATCTGGGATTCTTGGTTGTGTGGAAATATTGAAGATGGGAGACTTGCAGAATCAAGGGAGATGGTGTAGGAAACAAGGATGCTCTGGAGGAACGGGGCAGCAGGCTCCACATAGCCAGAATTGTTTGCTCTGCTAAGTGAAATTTCTACCAGTGTTCACTCTGCCTTTCTCTGATTCACATACATAGGTCACATATGTTCTCCCTGACTGGACTGTGGCAGGGAGAGGAAGCAGCTTCCCAAAAGGAAAACTTGAATTAATGTCTCTCCAAGAATACACACAGTGGGGCAGAGGCCGTAACCCCAAAAGAAACTGGGTGCTACTAAGAAGGGGGCAGGTGTCGGAGAGCCAAGAAAACCAGCAAATGCCAACAATGAGAGGCACCTTTATCCAAACACTGTGCCAAGTTCTTCACATAATCTCACTCAATTCTTGCAACAAACCAATGAAGGCAGGTGCAACTACTCCCCCCATTTTACAGATAAAGAACTTGAAGATTGAAGAAGTTAATTACCCTCTTTAAAATCACACAGTAAATATTGGAGCTGAAATTTGAATGCAGACATTCCCACCTTCACAGTAGTGCTCTTGACCGCTGCCGTATTCCTTTCCTGCTCTCCCACTGAGAAGAGACACAAGTTGGTTATTTCTCTGTAACTAAATATTACTCTTATCGCACGGTGTGAGCTTGTCCCCTGAACTGTTAAAATCATGGTTTATCTAGAAGTCTCTCTCTTTAACAACATGCCTTTGTAAACCTAGAGACTGGTACTCATGCAGGTTGTTCTGTGTGCCCAAGATATATCATTTACTTTCCCATGAGCAGGAATCCCATGTTCTGACCTGGTCATCTCAGCTTACTAACAACAACACGCACTGTAAATAAAATTATGTCTAACTTGGGAGGTTTAAAAACCAAATAGAAATAAAGTCAAGATAGGAATAGCAGATGAGTCAGGAATGGGTGAATAGAACTGGAGCATTGAGGGGCGCCTGGGTGGCTCAGCGGGTTAAAGCTGCTGCCTTCGGCTCGGGTCATGATCCCAGAGTCGTGGGATCGAGCCCCGCATCGGGCTCTCTGCTCTGCAGACAGCCTGCTTCCTCCTCTCTCTCTGCCTCTCTGCCTACTTGTGATCTCTGTCTATCAAATAAATGAATAAAATCTTTAAAAAATATAAAAAAAAAGAACTGGAGCATTCAAAGGTCTTTATGTCATTCAGGAGGAATATTGACATACCTCAGACTTTTATACACTTAGAAAGCATGTTAAAATTTCAAGATTAACCATAAAATAATAGAAATAGTGTAGTTTCCAAGCTTGTAGAGAGGGAGACATTGAAAGAAAGAAATCCTAATCAATTCAAAGATGAGAAATGTCTTCTCCAACACCAGCTAGAGTCTTATAATTCAACTAAATTTTGACACCAACTACCAGAGGTAGAGCTGACCACACAGGCTAAGAGCTCACCCACAAGACTGCCCACACTTCAGACACCAGTCACAAGCATCAAGTGCCAAAGAATATTTACTCTTCTGTGTAGCTGAGATATCCAATCAGGGGTTCCCACAACCCCTGCCCCAAATTCAACAACTTGCTAGAAGGACTTTACAGAACCCAGGGTAATACTAATTTAGGATTGCAATTTCTTGTAAAAGATACCAATCAGCAGCCAGAGGAGGAGGTAAGTAGGGTAAGTCTGATAGGGTTCTAAGTCCAGAAGCCTCTGACTCTCTGGAGTTGGGGTGCCCCACCTACCGGCACATGTTGTTCACTAACCCGAAAGCTCCACAAACCCCTTCCTTTAGGGGTTTTCATGGAGGTTTCACTATGTAGGCATGGTTGTGTTCATTGATGATTAGCTCAATCTCTAGCCCCTTTCCCCTTCCTGGAGGTTGGGAGATTGGGCTGCAAGGTAGAAGCTCCAATGAGGCTTAGTATTTCTGCTGACCAGCCTCCATCTTGAAGCTATGCAGGGAGCCATGATGCTCCTATTATCCTTATCACTGAGGACATTTCAAGGGTTTTAGGTGCTCTGTGCCATGAACCAGGAACAAAAATCAAATATTTTTCTTACTATAGCATATTTTTTAGATGATTGTTTTCCACTTTGAATCCTAATAGCAATTAAGCAATAACATATGCAATTTGTAATTTGTAATTACAATTAGAAAAATTGTGAAAGGTCTTTAGAGACAAAGGTTTGAAACCATATTGGGAAATATAGAGAATACCTAAATAAATGAGAGGTATATCAGGTTCATGTTAGAGTCATGATTATTTAATTTGGAGAGTCAATTCTAACCAAAATCCTCCATAGAATTAATTCTAACAAAATCCCAAAGGAGTTTTTTATGGAAACTGATAAGCCAATTTGAAAATGTATATGGAAAAACAAAGGTCCAAGAATAGTTAAGGTGCCCTTGAAGTAAAGAACAGGGTGAGGGGATTTACTCTATCTGTATTCGACTTACTGTATATTTATTTTTTAATATTTATTTTTTAATTTTAAAATTTAAATTCAACTTAATTAACATATAGTGTATTATTAGTTTCAGAGGTAGAATTTAGTGATTCATCATTTGCATACAACTACCAGTGCTCTTTCCATCACATGCCCTTCTTAATGCCCACCACCCAGTTACCCCATCCCCCCACCCACCTCCCCTCCAGCAACCTTCAGTTTGCTTCCTATAGTTAAGAGTCTCTTATGGTTTGTCTCCCTCTGTTTTTGTCTTATTTTTCCTTCCCTTCCCCTATGTTCATCTGTTTTGTTTCTTAAATTCCACATACACATGAAATCATATTTTTTTCTCTGTCTTATTTTACTTATCATCATACCCTTCAGTTCCTTCCATGTTGTTGCAAATGTTCAGATTTCATTCTTTTTGATGGCTGAGTAGTATCCCATTGTAGATATATACCACATCTTCTTTATCCATTCATCTGTCAATGGACATCTGGGTTCTTTCCATAGTTTGGCTCTTGTGGACATTGTTGTTATAAACACGGGTGAACATGCCCTGTGAATCACTATGTTTGTATCCTTTTTTAAAAAAATATTTGATAGAGACACATAGTGACAGAGATATCAAGAGAGAGCACAAGCAGGGAGAGCAGCAGGCAGAGGGAGAGGGGGAAGCAGGCTCAGTGCTGAGCAGAGAGCTCAATGTGGGACTCAATCCCAGAACCCTGGGATCATGACCTGAGCTGAAGGCAGATGCTTAATGGAGCCACCCAGGTGTCCCATGTTTGTATCCTTTGGATAAATACCTAATAGTGCAATTGCTGGGTTGTAGGGTAGCTCTATTTTTAACTTTTTGAGGAGCCTCCATACAGTCTTCTCAAGTGGCTGCACCAGTTTGTATTCCCATCAATGCTAAGAGGGTTCCCCTTTCTTCACATCCTTGCCAACATCTGTTGTTTCCTGACTTGTTAATTTTAGCTATTCTGACCCATGTGAGGTGGTATATCATTGTGGTTTTGATTTGTAATTCCCTGATGCCAAGTGATACTGACAAGTATCACTGAAAAGTATCACCAAGTGATAGTTTTTCCATGTGTCTGTTGGTCATTTTTATGTCTTTTTTGGAGAAATGTCTTTTCATGTCTTCTGCCCTTTTCTTGACTGGATTATTTGGGTTTTGGGTGTTGAGTTTGATAAGGTTTTTTTAAAATAGATTTTGGATACTAACCCTTTATCCGATAAGACATTTGCAAATATCTTCTCCCATTCCATAGGTTGCCTTTTAATTTTGTTGACTGTTTCCTTTCCTGTGCAAAAGTTTTTATCCTGATGAAGTCCCAGTAGTTCATTTTTTAAAAAAAGATTTTATTTATTTGACAGAGAGAGATCACAAGTAGGCAGAGAGGCAGACGGGGCGGGGGGGGGAGCAGGCTCCCCGCCGAGCAGAGAGCACAATGTGGGGCTTGATCCCAGGACTCCGAGACCATGACCCGAGCCAAAGGCAGAGGCTTAACCCACTGAGTCACCCAGGCGCCCCCCAGTCGTTCATTTTTGCCTTTCTTTTCCTTGCCTTTGAAGACATGTCTAGCAAGAAGTTGCTGCAGCTGAGGTCAAAGAGGTTCTATTTGTGTTCTCCTCTAGGATTTTGATGGATTCCTGCTTCACATTTAGGTTTTCATCCATTTTAAACTTATTTTGGGGTATGAAGTAAGAAAGTGGCCCAGTTTCATTCTTCTGCATGAAAGAAGCACCATTTGTTGAAGAGACTGTCTTTTTTCCATTGGACAGTCTTTTCTGCTTTGTTGAAGATTAGTTGACCATAGAGTTGAGAGTCCCTTTCTGGGTTCTCTGTTCTGTTCCATTGATCTATGTGTCTGTCTGTCTTTCTGTTTTTTTTTTTTTTTTTTGCCAGTACTATACTGTCTTGATGATTACAGTTTTATGGTACAGTTTGAAGTCCAGAATTGTGATGCTTCCCACTTTGGTTTTTCTTTTTCAGTGTTCCTTTGGCTCTTCAGGGTATTTTCTGGTTCCATACACATTTTAGTGTTGTTTGTTCCAGCTCCGTGAAAAATGTTGATGGCATTTTTTTATTTTAAAAATTTTTAAGAAAAGATTTTATTTATTTGACAGAGAGAGATCACAAGTAGGCAGAGAGGCAGGCAGAGAGAGAGAGAGAGAGAGGGAAGCAGGCTCCCTGCTGAGCAGAGATCCCGATGTGGGACTCGATCCCAGGACCCTGAAATCACGACCTGAGCCGAAGGCAGCGGCTCAACCCACTGAGCCACCCAGGCGCCCCTGTTGATGGCATTTTGATAAGGTTGAATATATATTGCTCTAGGTAGCATAGACATTTTAGCAATATTTGTTATCCCAATCCATGAGCTTGGAATGTTTTCCCATTTCTTTGTGTCTACCTCAATGTCTTTCATAAATATTCTATAGTTTTCAGAGTACAGATTCTTTACCTTGTTGGTTAGGTTTATTCCTAGGACCTTGTGGTTTTTGGTACAATTGGAAATGGGATTAATTGTTGGATTTCTCTTTCTTCCGCCTCATTGTTAATGTATAGAAATATGACTGACTTCTGTGCATTGATTTTACATCCTGCATCTTTGCTGAATTCCTGTATAAGTCCTATTAATTTTTTTGGTAGAGTCTTTTGGGTTTTCTACGTAGAAAATCATGTCATCTGTGAAGAGTGGGAGTTTGACTTCTTTGCTGGTTTGCATGCCTTTTGTTTCTTTTTGTTGTCTGACTGGTGAGGCTGGGACTTCCAATACTCTGTTGAACAGTAGTAAGAGTGGCAGTCCCTGCATATCAGACTTACTGTAAAGACTGGCAGTTAAGCAGAGTGGCCTTAGTGTGGAGATATTCAAAATGCCTAATGGAACACAGTGTAGAGCTCTGAAATTCATCCATGCATATGTAGAAATGAACTTCAAACAGAGGTGCACGGCAGACTTGAATTTCACAAATGGGGTTAGAAAAGTTGATCATCCATATTTTAAAAAACAAAACTGACTCCTACTTTATAAAAGACACAAAAATCACTTCCAGGCAAAAAATTTGAATGATCCCGGGTTAACAAAAGGTTCCTAAGACACAAAAAGGGAAAATAAAAAGATTGATACATTTAACAATGTTCAAAATAAGAATTTCTTTTCATCAAAATATACTATTAAAAAAAGTATACTATAATGAAAGTGAAAAAACCATACAACTTGGCTTTTCACTCCTAGATATATATCTTAGAGAAATACATGAACATAGGTGACATACAAGAATATGCCCAGTGTATTGTTTATAATAGCAAAAAAAAATGTGGTTATATGGTAGAATATTATTACCAGTGAAGACAGTGAACTACAATGGCACACAGCAACATCTGTAACCCTCACAAACTTACTGAGAAAAAGAAGCTTAAGAACACATATAGGGTGATTTAATGTATGTAAAGTTCAAAACATGCAAAACTAAACAGTATTGTTTAGAGATACATATTTATGTTATTTTTTAAGAAAGATTTTATTTATTTATTTGTCGGAGAGAGCACAAGCAGGGGGAGTGGCAGGCAGAGGGAGAAGCGGGTTCCCTGTTGAGCAAGGAGCCCGGTGTGGGACTCGATCCCAGGACCCTGGGATCATGACCTGAGCCAAAGGCAGCTGCTTAATTGACTGAGCCACCCAGGTACACACATGGAAGTCCTGAATGACATAGATAATGTTCTGTTTCTTCAACTAGGTGCTGATGACATCAATTTTTTATTTTGATTTTGAAGTTAATCTTCATTACTGTGGATTCCATATTTGCAAATTTACCTGGTTGCTAAAACTTACTTGTAACCCCCAAAACCTCCCCTCATGCTTTTACAGTCATTCATGGAGATGCACAGAGTAGTGAAAATTCTGGGTGACTCCACTGCCATGTTCCCAGGGAAGGCTGAACTGGCAACACTGCTCTCATACTCTGAATCAGTGTCCTTTTTATAGTACATTCAGTGTTACACTTTTTTGCATTCTTTTGCTTTTTGTGGTGATTTTGCCGTTTAAAATGGCTCTCAAGCATAGTGCTGGGGTGCTGTCTAGTGTTCCTAAGGTGTGCTGTGCCTTATGGAGAAAATACATGTGCTATTTAAACTTCATTCAGGTACTAGGTCATCATGCTGTTGGCCATGATGTCAATGTTAATAAATCAACAACATATATTAGATCTGTATGTTAATATATATTAAATAGAGAAACACAACAAGGTGATATATCAAGTGGTTGATGAAAATATTGTGACTGGCGGCTCCCAAGAACCCAACTGTACTTCCCCTAGGAGCAATGGTTCAGTATTCACAAATTCAGTGTTCTCAGTTACTTTATATAGAACTACCTGGAATGATAAGAAGTGACTGCATATGAATACTGATATTTACAGGTATGAAATTTGTAACATATTTCCTAGAGATGCTAGGGGAGTAGGCAGAGGAAAGATGGTTTTAGTGGAGACTAGTGGAGAATGATCTATTTAAGAATGGAGTAGCCATGGTGATGGAGAGTGCCATGTTAGGAGTGGTTTCTGGGGATGTTGTGGAGGTGCAGAAGCTGGGGAGAGGAAGCTGAGGACTTGTACTTACTTTTTTTTTTTTTTTTAAGATTTTATTTATTCACTTATTAGAGAGAGAGAGGGAGAGCGAGCGAGCTCAGGCAGACAGAGTAGTAGGGAGAGGCAGAGAGAGAAGCAGGCTCCCTGCCGAGCAAGGAGCCCGATGTGGGACTCGATCCCAGGACGCTGGGATCATGACCTGAGCCGAAGGCAGCCGCTTAACCAACTGAGCCACCCAGGCGTCCCACTTGTACTTACTTTTATGAGTCCTTTTTACATGCCAGGGTGGGAGGCAGTGGAGAGATATGGAGATTTACTGAAATGGAAGGCTGGGTCCTCTATGCCTTCCTCTCTAAAGTTCTTCAGGGACCCGCTGTCTGGGCCTGGGGGTTTGACAGGTGTCAGTACTGCCAGGGAAGGAAAATGAGGTGTCTGTGCAGGGCAGAGGGTAGTGGGGTTGCAGGGGCCTCTAAGGAGAAACTCAGAAGGCTTGGAGATCAGTGGGCCCAGAGCAGAGTGAGGTCTGGAAATTGTTGCCTCTGTGTGATTTGTTGGGCATGTGCTGGCTGGAAGATCTGGCAAACAGCTAAGTCCATGTCAGCTAAGAAGTCTGGACTTCGCCATGGAGGAAACAAGATCCCTAGGCAAGAGAGTAACACAGGTTTTGTTTTACAAAGCTCACTCCCACCGAAGGATGGACAGGGAGAGGATGTGCAGAAATCAGCAAGGCCTGCATTGGGGTTGTTCAGGGCAGGGATGGTGTGCGTGGGGAGGGGCAGAGACCAGTTAGGAGATAAACTGATAGGACTGCACGGCTGATTGCACATAGGGCTGTGGAAGAGGGCAGTCTGGTGTGAGGCTTGTGCTCGGACACAGATGTTTGGGCTGAGAAGGCTTTCTCGTAGAAGCAGATCTGGGCCAAGTCCTCACAGGTTGATTCCCAGCCAGACAAGGCAGGAAAAAGCCCTTTTGCAACTGGAACCCACTCACCACCAAAACCTCCATCTGCCGGGACTGAAACACATCCTAACTGTGGTAGTTTAAAAATACCTCTAAAAGATTTTGATATTCCTCCCTTCGAGAGGGGTCACTAGAGACCCTGAGAACCAAACAGCCGTCCTGTTGCTAGATCCCTGATCCTCAAGAAACCGTACCAGATGTTCAGTTTTCGATCCGCTGTTTTGCGACGACTTGTTACGCTGCAATAAACAGCACACCAGCTATCTGTGATCACCCACGTCTCCCCTTTGAGACCCCCCAGCGCAGGCAGGCAACACTTCCCACCCTGGGCTCAGGAGACGACACTTTCTATCCCGATTTCCCTGACAGCGCTCAGACTCCGTCCTCCTGGAGCCCCCCGTTCTTGTGGAGGTCCGCTGACGCCCGGGACCCGGGGCAGGGAGGAGGCACCCTGGTCTGTAATACGGCGGGAGGACCGCCCTGGGCAGAAAGCCAACGGGGAAAGGTGGATTGTGGGATGGGGCTCCCTCCGCCCTCTCCCCTGCCGCGCTCACATCCAGCCACCAGCAAGTGCGCAGGCTCTTCCCCTCTGTTTCTGACCCCCCCCCCCCCCCCATATTCCCGGCCTCACCCGCCCCCAGCCCGCCCGGCCCTAACCCTAATCCCAAGACAGCGGAGGGATCTTTCAAACCCATCTGAGTGGGGCCACATCACTCTTCCGCTGAACGTCTCTTCCCCGGCGCTCACAATCAGAGCGGACCGCATCTCGCCCGTCTCCGACCTCGCCTGGCACCGCGGCCCCTGCCACCCCGCGTCCTTCCTGGCCACCCGACCGGTCCCGCCGGCCTGGCACGGGAGGTCTTTGCTGACCACTCGCCGTCCCGTTTCGGCTGCTATTCACGGCGCTTCTGTGACGGCCTTTCTCTCCCCACTAGGGGAGCTTCGAGAGGGTTCCCTTGTTTAGGGCGTCGTCCCTCCATCCAGAGCGGTGCCTGCGACCTGGTAATGCCCGACCTCCCCAACGGGTCTCAGCGGCCAGGGCCTCGGCCCCACCCACCGCAGCCTCGGCCCCACCCACCGCAGCCTC